>AYEL01065409.1:0-27336 GCA_000484575.1 Olivierus martensii
TTATTATTATAATAAAAATATTTTTTGAAAAATAGATATCAGTGAAGAAACTTCAGCGTATTTTAACCTATATAAATATATCTCAAGAAGTTTAAAGGTATTGTAAATATTTTTATATTATTAGTTTTTGAAGGATTCTGTTATAAATTTGTTTTTTTTTTTTAATGTATTGCTATTTTAAAATTTTTTAAATAATTTTGTTTGCTAGTATAAGTTTAATACTGTTAAAGGAAACAAATTCGGATTTTCAGCTATTACGTTTCAAAATATTATATCAATCATAATTTTTATAAATTCGATTTAAAAATAAATTAAATCATTTATAAACTTTTTTCTCGCAGCTTTCAATTGCAGATGACGTTATATTTATTCCCATTCTTTATTCTTTTCAGTTATTATGTAGTACTTTTATTTGCTAAATGAAGCAGGATGCCAACATATGACAGTTGTCTACTTTGCAGTTCCAGGAGTAACAGGATAAATATTCTCATCAGCAGCATTTTCTGTATCTGTATAGGTTTAGGTTTGATGTTTTTTTTAAACAGATCGAATAAACCAATCGGAGAATCCATCTCCGATCATCCTTTAAAACTTTTAGGAATTTTATTAGTAGTAATCGGAAGTATGTTTTCGGTAATGATATGCATGCATTGTTTAGTGTCCAATAAAAGTCCTTCCGAAACCGTTCTAACAGATAATAACAGGATATATCAGAATCAAATGCCAGATTGGTCTATATTAGACGTAAACAGAATACAACCATCAGCAACACATCCATCAATTGATATTTATTCTTTAAGAGATTTTTCAAGTGTTTCAGTCCCTAAACCAGCAGAATCTGATCTTCCACCGTCTTATGAAGAAGTTATGGCTTCAACTCATACGTCTGGACTTTCAAAATAAGATTATTTTATTCTTCACAAAGATTAATATTTAAGAAGCTAATCTATGACAAATTTATTTTATTTCATATACGTATACAGTATTATGCATTTTTATCCATTGTTAAACATCCTTAAGTTTTTATGTGTCTATAAATATTTATATTTTATACATAGTATGCTTGCATTGAATATAACAAGTTTATTTTATTTCATATTCGTATACAGTATTATGCATTTTTATCCATTGTTAAACATCCTTTAAGTTTTTATGTGTCTATAAATATTTATATTTTATACATAGTATGCTTGCATTGAATATTTTAATAATATAATCATCACTTATTATGTAAAAGATTGTATATTAAATATATAAATATAATATATAAACAAGATATGACTTAAATAAGATGTAAATACAATATTTTAGTTTCTTAACACATAAATATATTCAATACATACACATATATATAATTTAAATATTTGTATATAATATTTATTTGTAAAATACTTTTGAACGGTCATTAAAAAAAAAGTCAATAATATATTTAGCAGACTGTATACATTTATTTTTATTGAAAACATTGTCAGTTCTATTATTTACATTAATAAAAGAAAATTATAAATTTGCATGAGATGTATTGCTGAAATATAAATATTATTAGATTCTGGTTATATTAAAATTATTGAAAAATGCTCTCAAGCAAAAATGGAGAATATGTTTCCATTGAAAAAGTACCTAAAGTTGAAGGATTAAAGGACATGAGATGTATTGCTGAAATATAAATATTATTATATTCTGGTTATATTAAAATTATTGGAAAATGCTCGCAAGCAAAAATGGAGAATATGTTTCCATTGAAAAAGTACCTAAAGTTGAAGGATTAAAGGTTTCCAATAAAAAAGTCAAACAATTGCTGATGAAAAAGAAGGGAACTAGGAGCTCACAAAAAAAAATTAAAAAAAAATAACTATTACTAAAGCAGATTATCTTGTTAAAAGCTTTAGCTCTAACTTATGATTGGGAGCCCAATGGTTGTTGATGTAAAAGGAGGGGATAGAATTGTTCAAAACTGACTTCGTTGTTCTATCCTCAATAACTATTACTAAAGCAGATTATCTTGTTAAAAGCTTTAGCTCTAACTTATGATTGGGAAACTTAGCTAGGTAGAAACGTCCAGTTAAGTGGGCAATTATTGAGTTGGGCTGAACAGCGCAGAATATGTTTTTCCGACCAGTCCAACTCAACTTACAAGTTAGTTGCCTAGTAAACTGAATGTTTCTACCTAAGTAAATTTCTTGAACATGAGTCGAAGCTAAAGCTTTGCACAGAATATGTTTTTCCGACCAGTCCAACTCAACTTAGTTGCCTACTAAACTGAATGTTTCTACCTAAGTAAATTTCTTGAACATGAGTCGAAGCTAAAGCTTTGAACAAGCTAAACTGCTTTTGTAATAGTTATTGAGATAAAATAACGAAGTCAGTTTTGAACAATTCTATCCCCTTCTTTTATAACAACAACCATTGGGCAAATTTTTTTTTTTTTTTTTGGAGCTCCTAGTTTATAGGTATTGAGGATAAAATAACGAAGTCAGTTTTGAACAATTCTATCCCCTTCTTTTACATCAACAACCATTGGGCAATTTTTTTTTTTTTTGTGAGCTCCTAGTTCCTTTCTTTGTCATCAGCTTTTTATTGGGAATCTCTAATGAGTCTAATCCCTCAACTTTAGGTACTTTTTCCATGGAAATATATTTTCCTTTTTTACTTGAGAATATTTTCAATTAGTTAGTCTTATTTTTTTTTATTTGCGCGAAGTTCAAATTCAAACTTTAAAAAATTTCACAAATGTCTTACAAGTATTTTGTTTGCAAAATTGATCAAGTTTTTGATTTAAATGTGTATAAGGTATTAATTTCCTAAAGAAAACGGCTTATGAAATTATCATTAATTTTGTTTTCACAGAAGTCACGTGGCTTGCCAAATATAACTTTTATGCAAATTACGCGTGCTATAGTAAGGTTTTTAGGCTAAAAAGAGGCTTTTATGCTGAATCTAATGGAATAAGTGAGATTTTCCGTTTTTGAAAATGTTTTTCACTGCCACAAAATTTGCATATTTTATTAACAAAACTAGATATCGTAAAAATAAAAAATTCCCATTCTGCAAAATATCCTTGGGAACTTTCAAAGTTTAAACTTCATCAGTAAAATTTTCCGAGTCAGCTGATTAATAAACATAGCTTTACAATACACCGTATTGTACTTGAAAAATAATTCTCCAACACATCATATTGGGAATTTTTCAATTTTTTTGACCAAATAAATCCATGTATCTCAGCATTCGTTCAAGTGGAGAATTTCAGTAAATACCGAATTGGGAGAAAATTTCAAGCTGAGTTTAATGCACCATGTCAAAAATTTCCAAGGAAACTTGGAAATTTTGAACATGAGCTAAGTAAGAAGTAAAAAAGGCACGTGTCATATGAATTTTAGCATCCAGGTTAACAATCGTTGCTGACAAAGTGTCGTAAAATTGTGTCAAGACCATGTTTCTATCAACATTGCATAAGTTTTGAGCACAGAAGACCTGAAAAAATGACAAAAATTTATTTAAAAATTTGGTTGATAGGATAAATCTACCAATCACAGTTGAAGATATTTCAAATCCGATGATGAATTTCATTCGATTTAACTTCTTAGGCATCTTTCAAGATTTTCAAGAACTTCTCAGATATCTTTCAAGTCCCATCAACATATGAACCAGCGATTTGGCATTTACCCCTTGTTGACATTTTATTATTGTTTCGAAATTCGTATTATATGTAAATGAATAAACAACAATACACTCAAGTAAATTTTTTCGCCGTTTGGTCGTAAAGTTCTCAAAAAGATGAATCAAACTAAAAAATTTCATTGAAATTGGACTATTGAGGGCAGTGCCCTGCCTAGAAATTCGGCCGCCTGTGTGCAACTGTTAGTTGGGCGCCCCCATATATCGATGGCCGCCCCCTATTCGATCAATAAAACAAAAACTAGAAAATTAATAGTCATAATTGTTCAACTTTAAATAATTTCATTTATTATTTTATCAGTAATAATACATAACAGTCATAACAGAACATCTTAGAAATTATCGATATTAATACAATACGTAATAGCCATAACACAAATGAAGAATATCTTGGAAATTGTAATAAATTACAAAATTTTCGATGCATGTAACTAAATAAATTTCAAACTTCACTACATACAAAAATTAAATATCTAATTAGATAACAAATATATTTTCAAAAATAACATATTAATAGGAAAACACAACAATTTACAACAAATAAGTTTGGCCCGCTTTAGAGCAAATTCCGGTATAAGATGGTGTACAGTAAATCAATTTCGTCCTATAATTTATGCACTATCGCTATAATTGATAAATTTGCTAGGCGTTCTTTTTGCATTGTTCGCTCCTAAATAGTTTTTGATTATCTTCAATTTGAAAAAAAGAACGTTGGCCAGATACTATAGAAACGGGCAGAGTTAAAATGATCCTAAGTGCGACAAATAAATTAGGGAATGTGCTTCGAAGATTGTTTTTAAAAATATATCGAAGCGCGTTATATGGATATGAAACAATTTTTTCTGCTTTTATAAGTGTCATTACTGATAAAATTTCGTGAAATAAATCCTGTCCATCAATATCGAATTTATTTCTTTGCACATCAGTGAATTTCGGATGAAGATCTATGCATGATTCCATTATTTGCCTTGGCGTAAAATATTAATTCAGTTAGTTATTTCGTAAATTGACGTTAAAATTGATTTTTATTTTTTAATTTATCTCTTTTAAATGAATAAAATTTTCAAATTTTACATATTAAAAGAAATATATTTTCTTTTTCCTCTTATTTCCTTTTATTGGTTTTTAATTTTATATCTTTTATGTTTTCGACATTCAATTTGGCCGCCCGTGTGCGATGCACGCCTTGCACCTAATCAGGTCTAGCACTGATTGAGGGTTGTGAGCAATTTGGGTTTTAAATTTTCTCTAAACAGTGCTAGGTGGAGATCAAACATTTTATGTAGTGTGTTATTACATAAAATGTTTGATCACGATGTCCATGATAGAAATTTTTCATTAGTTGTTAACAGATGAATATTGTTTATTATATTGATTAATGAACAATATAGATTTCGTATACAGGATTTATATGAATTAACGTATATAACGTTTCAAAATTTTTGTATTCATACCGCGTTTTAAATAATTGGATTAATAATAAAATATTGATAAATTACATTTAAAAAAAAAAAAAACTAAATTGACTTCAAATTATCTAAAGAATAAAAATAATTATATATTGAAGTTAATGGCCAGTTACCGTACTATTTTATGAATACATTAAGAGCTTATAAGGATGTTAACTTATATCTATAATTGGAGATGAATATCTCTGCACAGTATTTCAAATGCCATCTGTTAAGAAACTAACTCCTAAAAAGAAATGTTTTTTGTTACATTGTTAAAAGATAACTGTAAAAAAAAAAAAACAGATCTATATAAAAAATTTATACAAATATCATTAGTTTGAAAAGTAATAAAGTATAGAAATTACATTAAATAATTTTAGAATAGTTAGTATACAAAAATTAATTACGTTCAACCTGACATCATATCCAGATATGAAGGGTAATCTTGAAATTTTTGTTTCTCTCGAAAATTATATTAACTATTATAAATAATTGTGTTAAAAATTATTCTTATTGTTTTAAATAGTATTCTGATATCTACATAAAGTATTTTATAATAAAAATATCATATAATATTAGATAATCTTGAAATTTTTGTTTCTCTCGAAAATTATTATTAACTATTATAAATAATTGTGTTAAAAATTATTCTTATTGTTGTAAATAGTATTCTGATATCTACATAAAGTATTTTATAATAAAAATATCATATAATATTAGTCATAACTTGCAAAATATTTTAGAGTTAAAAGATAATTCAAAAAATTTGTAAGAGAAATTTCTTCAGATCTAATTAAAAGGTAAAACATGGAAAAATTAGTTTTATACTTATTTTTAAATAATATAGAGTAAAATATTGCATTTTTAGACTGTATAAAAGATAATTTATATTTTTCATTCAATTTAAGACAATGTTTTAATTCAAGAAAATAATATACGAATTAAACTTTTCCATCACATGCTCTATTTATATAAAGAAAAAAGTCTTGTAATATTATATGACGATATATAAAAAAATCAACAACGGAAGCTGTGGGAGTATGAACATTTCTAGTTTCAACTCCAACAAATGATTAAATAATTGTAATTGGTTGAACGGTTTTTATTTAATGATTCAGTAAGGCGCGTAATTACTGTAATTAATTTTTTCATTTAATAATTAAGGTTAAAAGAATTCCTAGAGAACATTTTTTTATTTTTAAATCTTTTAATTTACATAAATTACAATTGATAAATTCTGTTACGTTTTCTAAATTATCTGATTAAAAAAAAATCCACGAAAAATTATTGTTCGTTTGAAAATTTTATTCAAAACATTTTATCACACCTAGTTCTGATTGTATAGTAAATTCATTCTAGCGAATTCTGGTTTCGTGCAAATATGATTTCAGCATAAGTGGGAGGTGGTTGATCCCAACATAAATTTCCACTTTCGCTTGAAGTCGTCGATGCGCGATTCGTCGTCATTGTATCCTGAATATTTGTTTCTGGTAAAAAATTGAGTGGTCTGGTTGTAGCAGTATTTGTTTCCCGCTTATTAGATCTATAAACCCACGTAGTCCTTTCATCGGTGGAAGACCAAGTCGAATCCAGTTTTTGTGGCCTTTGGTGACAAGGAATGTTAAGCCAGTCTTCGTTAGCGAAAGTCTGTCTCTTTTTTAATGTTAATACGTCAAAACCGAATATACAAATCAAACATATCACGATAAATAACAACGTAAAAAATATAATAGCTAAAAACATAAGGACGAGTCCAGTTATTAAGTAAGTCAGATGATCATCTGTTCCTTCTCGTTTAGTGAGTAACCAATACGATATTATGGCAAAAACAATAGTAATACAGAAAGCTGTAGTCAAAACTAAAATTATTATCGCTGGTCGCGGCGAATATTCTGACATTTTGTTTTAAATTTAATCTGAAAATATAAGTACCGAAATATCATCTTTATTGCTATTTTATTTAGATATATTAGTGTTTATAAATAGAAATAAAACCTTACCTGATTGTATGGAATGTACATTGGACTGTAGCAAATGGTAAAATAACGCAGGAAGTGTTTGAACATCCTGATCAGAGATAATTATGACGTCATGTAAGGAATTGATACCATTTAAAATGGGGAAAAAAATACTTGTATAGCTTTTCCTGATTGAATGTGTCATTAATTCTAAATAATTTAATAAACACAGTTTTTACTTTATAGTAAAAACAACTTGAGATGTTAATATACGAACGAAAGTAGAGAAATATTATTTTATTAGAATTCTTTGGAAATTATTCAGTCTTCCTTATCGTGAATGATTCAATTTACAAATAAATGTAAATGCGTCATTTAAAATTCACATTTCTGTTAAATTTGAGAAGTGGGTTTTTACTTCTCATATCTGGATAATGATTTAAATATTAAATTCAATCCAGATCTACAAAGTTTGCCTGTATTTAAAGCTGATGGAAATTTAAAATTTAATTTTACTTTTTTAAAATAATTATGAATAAATTAATATTGTAAACATATTTTAAAATCTACTTATTCTAGATATAATACATAAATTTATAGTAATGGAAAATTTCTTTCGCAATGTTTTTTTAACATTAGTTCAAAGTGTAATCTAAATTTTAATCGAAAACTTTTAATGATTAAAATAAATTTTATTAAGTTCAAAAATTTTTATCAATTTATATTTTTTCTTAATAAAACAAATACATATTAATTGTTTATAAAGTCAGTTCTATCAATTAAAAATTTAGAGTTTCATCTAATAAATTTTCCATGAATGGAAGCATTTTTTCTGTAATAAACTTTCTGAATCTTTCGTTAAAATTTCACATTCCAACTTTTGTTTGAACAATCCGTTTCACTTTTGCTGAAAAGCAGGTGGAAATCACAAAATGAACCAAATATATTAAACTAGGGATTCTCAAGAATAATTTTATGTAGTCAGGATTTGTTAATATTCGCATTGATTTTTCACTTAATTTGACAAAAATTTATTATTTTTTATTTTTATAGTACAGTATACAGAAATAAATAATCTACTTATTTAATAATTCAATTTTTATTTGAAAAATCAATTTTTAATTAAGTAAGATTCATTAGTAAAAGTATGATCACCCTACTCTAATATCACTTTTTTGGCTACTTCCTTTAACTTTTTCTAAATAGAATATTTTTTAACACAATAAATAATAATTTAACGTACTATTTCATCATTATTTAAAATTCTCTCCCATTTTCGCAATTATATATTTTTGTGATCGAATTAAAATTGACAGGTGACCGCATTTAAGAAGACTCTGCTTTAAACTAGCCTTAGGTCTGAAATAAAGTAACATATCATTTGTTAATTTCGAACATTTTATCACTTTTCACATTGTACTAATTTAATGGGTCGAATATTACTTACGTAATATAAAATTATTCTTTATTACAAGTATATCCTTGATTTATTTTAATCTAATCTATCTAATACAAATTATGCAATACAATAGATTTCTTCTTGATTATTTGATAGTGTGTTCAGAATTATAGTAACTTATAAGTCTTAAAAGTTATGATTTATTTTTTTTAATATAAAACGAACTATACCTTTATTCAATCTGGAAATGACACATTTCAATAGTTGCTTCACAGATTTTTATCAGCTAAACTGTCTTTATGTATAATGCAATCTAGTTCTATTCTAATAGATTTTTGAGAAATAAAACAGCTATGGGATATGAATAGGCTTGTGTCGATTTTGACCCGAACAGTTCGATTTTGGAACCGGTTTTGGATCGATATTCGGTTCGGGTTGATAGAATGTTCGGCTTAAATAATTTTTATTGTTTTGGAACCGAACTGTTCGGTTTTGGATCGATATTCGGTTCGGGTTGATAGAATGTTCGGCTTAAATAATTTTTATTGGTATTTAAAATAAGCAATTTTAAAACTGGGTACAACATTTTTGATAGTTATATATTGCACTTTAAATATGTTTTTGAAAAGTAGGTTCATGTTTTGAAGCGAGTTAATGTTTATAATATAATATATATACTAATTCAGCCAGTAACGCTCATTTCCATCAGCAATGCTGGCTGAATTAGTTTATAAAAATAGAAATAATAAATTGTGATTGTTTCTTAAAATATTAGATCGTCATTTTTATTTTACATTGTGTGACTTGACATTTCTAATGTTCTAATCATGAAAATTGAGAGATCAAGCAACCTTAAATATAAATGATGATGCAGAATAGCAGTATCCGAACTTTTTCAATCGCGAACCCCTTTATCAGTAAAGAAAAATAACACGTATCCCTTTTATCAGTAAATAATAATAGCGGGCACCCCATACCAATAGGTATATTATGACAACAAAAACGCGCACCCTTGAAAATTTTTCACGTTCCTTAGGGATGCGCACACCACACTTCGGAGGTCATTAATATAGAATATATTTTAAATCAACGATTAATCGCGAACCCCTTTATCAGTAAAGAAAAATTACATGTATCCCTTTTATCAGTAAATAATAATAGCGGGCACCCCCATACCAATAGGTATATTATAACAACAAAAACGCGCACCCTTGAAAATTTTTCACGTTCCCTAGGGATGCGCACACCACACTTCGGAGGTCATTAATATAGAATATATTTTAAATCAACGGTATATTCAAAGTTTTAATATTGAAAACTTGGCAAAAGTTATAAATACGTTTTTAAAAAATATAATTTATAAAATCCTGATGGATGAATTTTGAATCCACAAAAACTTTTAGTAGGAAGTCTGTCGGCAGCAGTTTTCGAAGATATCACAATTATTAATTTACTGGTCTCATCCTTCATTTCTCTATCCAGTCAGAACAAAAATTAACCATTTTTGGTCAGTCCCAGAATCAGCTGCAGTAGGTAGAGTTGTGTGGGTCTTGGTGCAGGATATAAAATGAGCCCCCAGGAAAATTTTATTCTGTTTACAGTTAAAATAATAATACCTGCCATAATGAATCTAAGAATTCCAGAATCAGCTGCAGTAGGTAGAGTTGTGTGGGTCTTGGTACAGGATATAAAATGAGCCCCCGGGAAAATTTTATTCTGTTTACAGTTAAAATAATAATACCTGCCATAATGAATCTAAGAATAAAAATTCATTTTTATTAATAACTAACTTAACTAAAATAATTTTTTTCTCGCTTTTGCCTCCGCAAAACGATCCACAATTTCTTTTATATTAATTTTCTTTGCTCAATCTTGTTCAATTGCAGAACTGTCAAGCCAAATAACCATTGGTGCGACATTGTACTTCTTAAATAGTTTTAAATTAATTTTAAACTTGAAAGGATCTTTCGGCACTGGTAACAGTCACAGGAATTGTTATAACTAAAATGCAAGCAGTGGAAATAAAATGCAATCAGGAAACGTAGACGACAATGCTGGGTATTTTATAATTAAAAAGAAGAAAGTTCACTTATAGATGTAATTTTCTTAATTTCTGAACCGATACTTCTTAGGAATGATATTAATTGATGAGAAAATGAGTCAGAAATATTGTCTGAATATTTTATCATCAATTTCATACTACTTTCAAATAAAATTTTTTTCCGAAAATGTGCATAAATTTGATGGAATAAGAATACAAAAAGAATCTAATAAACTTTTCACTTAATAATTCTGCGTTTCAGCTGAAATGTTACGATGTCTATTATATTATAGAAAACGAAATATTTAAAATTTAGTTCAAGATCAGATATTCGTTCATCTGTACAAAGTTCATCAAAGTGGCATTTAACTATGCTCATTCTTTTTGATAAACTTTATTTCTGCTCCCCAGTTGTTAGCCATTTTTTTTGTCAATAGATGATGCCACATTCCATTCTGGAAGAATACTATGTGATGGGGCAAAACAAGCTCTTCCACAGGCTGCCCGCCCTTGCGGAGCGGTCAACCGGATTGTGGAGGACGGGGATCGATGGGCCCGAACCCCATAATAAATATTTTCAAGGGGTAGCGTTTCCACGCGGCCAATCCAGCAGTAGCTGTTAGCCATTTTTTTTTTTTGCATATTTTACACCCCTTTCCAATCAGGGAGATTATTAAGTGGAGAGGCCAGTTCCAACCACAGGCTGCACTCACACCCGTGGAGGGGGACCGGACGGTGAAGGACGGGAATCCCTGGACCGGGCCCAGCACACCGAAAAAATCCGGGGACCCGGGAAGCGAACTCAGCTCCTCCTGCGTGGCATGCCGACAGCGTTACCATTCGGCCATCCGGCCGACTAGCTGTTAGCCATTTGGATAGCTAAATTTTTTAAATCGTCATATTTATTTCGAAGTACTGACACATTTTCATCACATTATTTTAATAATAATCTTATCATATTAAGATCCAATTTTGGATTTTGAAGTTGTTTTGAAACGTTATTAACGGATTCTAACTTTAGCAACATCTCGATGCCAGATGATCCTGAACAACATTTATTTATTAAATATTAAATATATTATATATTTATAATCAGATATTCTATAAAACATATCTGTCATTAAAATAGTCAACTTCATCTCCTTCAAAATAATTCTGGATATATTTAATGGATATCTTATTCAAAAAATGCATTATACAACATCAAAAGAACGTTATCCGCAATATGGCAAATAAGCGTCCGGCCCAGTTTAAACAATAGATTGAAACAAACTTGTCTCTACCATTGGTCTCTACTTACCTTGGTGAACTATTGCTTTTGTATCCTTCTCAGAACTGGGTCCCTTTCCAATATGGGCCCTAGTACGGTGGCACCACTTGCACCATTGTAGCTATGCCGCTGTCCAGAATGACGGGGCTCTTAATATATGTCAAAATTAAAAGCAGTGTAAAACAAGGAAATAAAATGATGTAAATAAAAATATCTAATATTTTCCGATAATGCTAAGGATACTTTATAATGATAATCAGCTGAACAGGCATGCAATAGGGATCTAATTACAAATATCAGCTTCATATATTAAGGATTATATTTATTCAATTATCAGTTTCAATAACTAGAATATATGCACATTTTTCCTATGTAAGACTTAACCACACAATGTCGAAATCCTATTTCTCTAATTCACACTTGTCTAAATCTAACTTATTGAGAATATACGTTGAGATACATTTTTATAATTTTTCGTTTCAATTTTGATTTAATTATTCAAATATTAATAACGTTAAATTAATTTTTCCAAGATAATTAATCAACTTAATTGATAAAAATTAATTCATAAATCACTGTAAATATTCTTATATATTCGATTTAAAATAAAAATTGAAAAAATAAAATAATATTTTTTCAATTTCAAATTTTATTTTCCGTATTAATTTTCAAAAATATCATATTGCTTTTCAAATAATGCCCTTTTCTAGAAATTATATGCCTTCAATTAAGTTGTAAATTTGTTAAATTATACTGAAAGTTCTATTTAAAGGTATATATTCTATATATCAGGGCAGAACCGGCCCTAGGGTAGTCGGCGCCCTGCTGCAAAGTTCTTTTATAGCGCCCCCCTTATTTTTTTAAAGACAATAGTGGCTAATTTTCGAGTAATAAAAATAATCAAAATATATATTGTTTTTAATAATTTAATTTAATATAAATCTTTATGGAGTACCTAGTATACAATATAATGTAATTAATTACATAAAACACTACCTAAATACTAAGTAGTACTGTATACATAAAACGAATTTACTCGTATTATAAATTCTTAAATTTTTAACGAAATTAAATTTATAAACAAACATTAATATTAAAATTTTACTTTTCTGGCTTTTATGCTAGCAAATTCATCAATAATTTCTTTATTACTTAATATGGTAGCAACATCATGTTCTATTGCAATTATTGATAAACCTGCTAACCGATCTTTAGACATGGATGACCTTAAGTAATTTTTTATTATTTTTAATATCGAGAAAGATCTTTCGATAGAAGCTACTGTTACGGGCAAAATTAAAAAATTCGTAGAACAATAGTTACATTTCCAAATACACACTCCAAATTGTTAGCACAAATAAAATTTAATATGTCAATTGTATCTGAAAAAGTATTAAAATTTACAAAATCACCTAAAATCTTCAATTCGTCAAATTAATCTAATGCACTTATATCCTTGTCTGTACCATCCGTAACGTGAGTCTAAGTAAAGATCATGTGATATATGAGACCATATTGAATAAAAGGATGGTGTCATAATTATAACAACATGGTTATAACTATAGGGTTAGTTAATACTGATCATAATGTCGTTCAATCACTTGAGTCCTAATTATTTTATTTAGTTGCAAAATTGCTCATAATAAACAGCATACATTTTATTTAAACAATAATCTTATAAGGCGCCCCCATACGGAGGCGCCCTGATGCTGTGCATCACTTGCATCATGCCGTGGGACGGCCCTGTATCAGGGCTACCCAACCAGTCGATCCCGACAAAATTTTTAGTCGATCACAAGCCTCCGACCATCTTCCGATCAACTCGCTTGTTATACTTCCACTTTACAATACGCAGTAAAGGTGGTCTGTGTTCTTGTTGAAACAAAAAGTGAAGTTATCCCTACGTATTTTCGTTCTTTTATCATTTATTAAGTAATTGCTGATCAGATCAATCGGTAGAATATAATATATCAAAAACAATAAATGAAGAAGATTATTTCGATGAGTTAAGCAAAATTAGACAAATACGTTTACAGGTTCAAATGTTTTTCCTTTCTTTATTAGGCCGGCCGCAAACTAGTCGATGGCATCGACTGCGATCTGACGTCAGATGCGATTTCTTCCTCACAGTTCCAATAGATACATTAATTCCAGTGATATCTGTTATTGTAATTATTGGTTTAAAAACTAATTCCGTGAAGATTTCGTCTTCAAGCATGACGCAAAATAATTAGAATATCTGTTTATTTAATGAGTATTAACTATAATTTATTATGTATATTCACGCATTTATGATATCGTAATTATTGTTGTGCAAATAATGCATACAATCTAAATTAATGGAAGAAAACTGAGAATTTCTTAGAAAATCAAACACGCAAATTAATTTTTTTTGAAACGTTAACCGAATAATAAATAATTTGCAGTTTTTTTGATGTTATGCAATTTCAGATGAAAATTTTACTGAAGGGATTTCAGCGCAGTATGAAAATAAATTTGATTGCTACAACATGCCGTTTATAATATATAATTCAAACCAGATTTTTTTCTTTCAGCAGCAACTTTTGCTAGAACAGTCTTTCCTTCACGAATCCCCATTAGGAATATCATCCTGTATTCCGCACAGAGCAATACACAGCAATTTTTTATATAAAGTGTAAATATTAGTCTGATGTAAACCATTAATTTTATTGCCACATACAAAAGGATAATGAATTTATTGCACGCTTAATTAGTGGCTATTATTTCTCGTACGCCATATTTTATTTGCTATATTTATGATTTAATATCATACTACTGTTATAATAATTAAATTTCGTTATTTTACTCGATATTTCGAGTGAGAATATGGAGAGGATTACATACCATTACTGAATATTAATCGATACTAATCACGTAAAAGTAATGATTATATAAGGAATGACGATGATCATTCTTTTTCAGTTCTGACTACATCCACTTAAATTTCTACCTGTTTTCATTGCATATTATTAAACTCTATCCTTTTTGGATTGTTTTGATTATTTTTATTTTTTTATTACTTTTCTTAAATTATTGCCAGATATTTCGTAAATAGCATAGATTGTAAATGAAGAAGCCATCACTTACAATCTTGAAGATCCGGTTTCAATTTCGGATTCTCACATTTGTAATATTTTTCATTGAAGTGTAGATTAGATTTGAGAATCTAGTACTCTCAGATTCTAATACTAAGCCTGCATAACCTACTTCTTCAGTGACTATTCTGCAAACGTATATGATCCAGTAAGTTCACTGGCAAATGTGGGATCTGAAAATGCTACTGAGTCTTCAGATACTCCATATTCTTCAATCTTTCTGTTAATCCAACATACGTTTTCGGCAGACAATGACGATCTCTGTATTTGTCCGCAATTATATTCAAATATATCGCAAATCGCGTTAATAATATATATTTATCAACAGATGACTCCATTTCCACTTCTTCTTCAATATGTTGATTTCTAATTACTGCCACAAGCTGCATATTCCTCTGAATGGATCAGTTATACATTACAAGTTTTGATTGGATAAAGGATATATTTAATTACAGTTTTGTTCGATTTAATAACATAATTAATAAGCTAATAAGCTTCGATTGGTATTATGGATATTACAAATTAACTCAGTCAATCCTAGATGCAGGTTCTCTTTTTTGTGTATTTTTCAGAAAAGATTCGTGCCTTGTAGATCTCCATTTGCTGATTTCAGCATAGATCAGGATATTAAGATTCTAATGCATTCTGGTCGGCCGGATGGCTGCGTGGTAAAGCTTTGGCTTACCACCCTGGAGAATCCGGGTTCAAATCCGAATCCCACACCTCCCAGTTTTTCATGAGGGATCTGATGTATGATACCGTTCTCGGTGCTTTCTTCACTTATATTAATTGTGAAGTAACTTTAAATCTGTTGTGTATATCCAACAACAGTATTCATTTTACAATAGTAAACATGAAGATAGAACTTTTTAATCTATCTGAAAACGTGCGAAAATGATAGATTTCTATCTCTCATGGCCTACACATAACTGTGGTGTAAATTGTAAAACGTATAAAACATAATTTTAATCTTTTATTGTTTGCTCTATAAAAATACAGCAAACAATTTACTTTATTTATTTTTTCACTCCATAAAAATGGAGTGAAAAAGTAAATAAGTTTATGAGCATGTTTTGTTATACGTTCAATATTAAATATTCCATTTTCAAAAGATCATATAAAGGATTAAAAAAGAAATCAAAATTTTATTGAATATAAATTATTATTTTTTTAAATTTATTATACTAATAAAATAAATATTTTTCAAAGATTATATAAATACTGCAAATCATTTAATTTTAATAGGGAAATGAATTTCATCAGATTTTTCTTCTTATCCATTCTGTACTTTTTCAGAGTGCTCGACAAGAAAGCAGAATTTCTAAAAAGTTTCGGAACGGAATACGATTACATTATTGGTAAGTTATGTTTGATATATGATTATTAATAACTGTATAAATTAAAATACTGTAACTGATTAATTATTTTAATACAGTATAGTATTTTATGATATTGTTCTTAATTTTCTTTTATAAGTAATATTTATTTACATCGAAGAAAATGACAATATTGAAGTATTTCAAAATGACCGAAACTTCGATTTTAGATGAAATTTCCGCGGAACGAGTTAACTTGAAATATCAAATATAAGCGAAGATAAATTGCTGTAGACCAGGGCTGTCCAATCAGTCAGATCCCGAGCTACAAGTCGATCCCGATAAGCTTTTTAGTAGATCGCAAGCCTCCGATCAACTCGCTTGTTAAACTTCCACTTTACAATATGTAGTAAAGGTGATCTGTGTTCTTGTTAAAACAAGAAAAGTGAAGTTATCCCTAAGTGTTTTCGTTCTTTGTGTCTTTTATCATTTATTAAGTAATAGCAGATCAGATCAATTCTTTTATCATTTATTAAGTAATAGCAGATCAGATCAATCGGTAGAATATAATAATATATCAAAAGCAATAAATGAAGATTATTTCGATGAGTAAGCAATGGAAAATACGTTTACAGGTTCAAATGTTTTTCCTTTCTTTATTATACTACTCAGGTCTGGACAACAATATATCATTGTCGGGGTTAAATTAATTAAAAAATAAACTTCTTCAATTATTTAAATTTTTTCTTTTTTAGCCATAATTATGAGCATTGAAAATGAAATCTATCATTACCATGATGAATGGGAACATCATTTCTTGAAGTTTGTAAAAGAATTTACAACTAGGTTAATACCTAAAACTAATAATTTTATTATTATTATTATTATTATTTTATTTTTTATTTATTTTGCCCAACTCCATACCCTATACCCCTTACATCTACAGCAACCCAGGTTGAAATACAGAAAAATCTGGTCACTTTTTCCACAATTATGAAAATGAATATCCTAAAGACTCCGAAATATGCAGAGCAAAAATTACGGATTTAAAATCGAACTTACATTCAGAACAAAATATGTTAGTAAAAATTTTAAGATTATCTCTATCGTCATATAATCCAAATTTTGAATCAATTGCAAAATCTACACGATGCCAAATATCGCATTAAAATTTTTGTTTATGTACCCATGTATTAGTAGTTATTTTCATATTTTCATGTTATGAAGAATTGTTTTAATAAATTATGAATTATATAGATGACATTGTTATTTTTGTACTTTTATTCTTTGGATATCGGTAGTTCGCTATATCGCTCCGGTGAAAAAAGTAGCTCACAGTCATAAAAAGGTTGGGCAGCCCTGCTATATATCTATTATTATTATCATGCATTTTTATAAAAAAATTAGAATTTGAAATTATGATGTCATTGAGAAAACATTCAGATTACTTGTAAATAGATGGATTTTTATAAAGATTCTATAACTATGACTTTATACGTAAAGTTGGATTTAGAAGACTCAGGAATCTATATTTGATAATTTGACAAAAATAAATAACTAACTTATCCAAGGAATAATAAAATAAACTACCGAAATCTAATGAAAGTATAAATCATTTAAATATATTATTAGTACTACAGAAATATAAGTTCACTTTTATCTAATCGATTATTAGTAAGCAAACGCCAAAATTTTGCATTTGCAAGTTCACTAAATTGAAATATAATCAGAAGTGACATTTAAAAATTATCTTTACTTTTATAAAGAGACTTAAGCGACGAGACAGGTTTGATTGATTTGACTTATACTATTTGAGTGATTATGAGTTAACTGATCGCTCCTTTACTTGCATTTTAGTATTACACACAAAGAATGGGAATCCATTAAGTTGGACAATCGAAGGATTTTATAATACTGACACATTTTGAATTTTTATTATTTTTCTTTTTATTGCCAAAATGATTATAAAATCAACTGTGTAAATATATTTTTTTATTCATCTACAAGCCAACTGACTTGGAACGGTTGTATTGTATTTATTTGCAGTTAATTTATTTTATTTTGTACAGGCAAAACATAGTTAACAAAACTTTATTTTCGTTCCTTGAAAAACCAATTTAATGTCTTAGTTTTCTAACTTAATATTTCGTTAATCTCACTCTTCTTAGATCTTATCTTGAAATCCAATTACGAATTGTAGATAATCCGTAAGTTATTAAGGAATGCCGGACAAGATATGCTGATGAAAGTCCTAAAGGAATACAATGTACACCAATTCAAATTAATTATTATTAAATAGCATGCGTCTTTTATATTTATCAGTGATAGCCATTTTCTATAACTGCATGATTTTTTTTTAAATTTACTATATTAATTCTTTGTAGATAGTTATTAATTTAATTGCTTATAGGAGCTATGTAGGAAATATTGTTACCCCTACGCTTCAATCCTTGCGCCATCTAGGGACTAAAATAAAAACTAAAGTTAGTTTTTCAATTTAATTAAAAAAGAAAGGAAAAATTGTAATATAAGAATCCTTAGGGTCATTGCTAAAAAGTAATTAATAATAATCCTCTCTAAGTCACTGATTGAACTACAAAAATCTAGCACAGAGATTATTTTATATAAAACATAATCAGTGCCGGTGCCAGGTTATTTTGCGCCCTAGGCAAAGTTTATAAGTGCGCCCCTTATTTCACAAGTTGAATAATATTTTAAAATGAAAATCTAAATATAAAAAGTAAAAGTTATTTTGGCATGTTTTATTTACAATATACAATATGTATAATCTACGAAAATTAAATTCTAATTTTTCTTTCCTTCAATTTTGCAAAATTTTCTACCAGTTCCTTATAATTTGTTATAGAAAGTAGTCCGTGTTCGGTTGATATTGTTACCAAATCTGCTAACTTGTTTAGGGGGATTTTGTAGGTGACGTTGATTAGATGACGTCACTCCTACGAGTCAGTAAATCACGTAGCACCTCATTGGTTTATTTGAATAATTAGTACGTTTCAAACGGCGCCAATTTTTAAGCCTTTAACCGTTTTGTTACTCTCTCACCACAGATTAGTAATACAGATAGTCAACTCCCGAAAAATCACGTGACAAAAGTACATACAGCAGTTTATGATTATATTAATTTGTATTATTATACAATGTGATATAATTCATCCTAATTTTTACATGAGCATCTTTAATTCAGTTTTAAAAACTTAATTGCTAAATAATATAAAATTGCAATATTAATGCAAATTCTAATTTTAAATTAGTTAATGAAATATATATATATATATTTTAATGCTTTTAATGCCATAGAAAATATTTTTTTAATGTCATAGAAGCAAATAAAATAAATTAAACAGTTATAGATTCAGAAAAATTTGAAAATGAATTAGATAAATAACATATATATATATATTTCTATACTATATGAGAGTTATTATCAAATATAAAATAGGAAAAATGATAACAGTATTTTTGCTTAACTATTATTAAAATAAAAATAATTTGAATAGTTTGTTAGTAACAAATCTGTTATTTTAAAATATTGTTGCTTGTAAAATATAAAAAATCAGTTTTGAAATTATTATAATTAAATATCCCAAAAATTTTAGAAAATTCTAAGTTCAATTAATTGCATAAATAAAATTTTAGCAATGTATTTTAGATTACATTTCAATAAAATATACTACCGTATTAAAATTACCTCATCATTATATGCAGTAATAAGGGACATATATAAATATATAATACTTATATTTATAAATAAAATATTTTATATCAATCAATATGAATAAAATAAAAAACAAAAAATTATCTTAAATATGAAAAATTCAATACTTCATTGGTTAGTTTCACTACTTAATGAGAATGATTGTTAAATAATAATTGATTGTGCACATTTTTGGCATGTGACCTATACACTTGTTGGTTATCTTTTAAATAATTTTATACATAAAGCATTATATAATAGAGAAATTAATTAATATATAAGTACTATTCATAAAAAACGAAACCAGAATTAAACGCTGTAATGTTTATATATACTATATACAAAACAGCAGACGACAAAATGGAATTTGCGGAATTTCGTCATAAGTAGTTTGGATCGACCAGTGAAGAGCGATGAGATAATAAAACGGATAATCAAACAGTTTTCTACTCACCATCTTCCTAATTATCAGTACAGATAATTTCTGAATAGGCGAATTATCTAGCGCACTGTTGATTTCCCTTTTCCTTCCGAACACTGTGAATACAGCGCCACCTTCCATATTTATAGCATTGACGTCATTGACATTAAACTCACTACTATATATATATAAAAAATGCAAAATTACACCTTTCATTAATAAATGAGGGTTGAATTTTTACTTCCTCCCGTATCCTTATCATTATTTATATATGTATATTAGAAGCAGCTGTTTATATCTTAACAAAATAAATTTATATTTAGTGAATAAAATTACAAAAATATTTAAGATTTAATTTCCAATATATTTAATGTATCCAAACAATAATTTAATGATTAATAAATATTGTGATTCAAATAGATCATTGAGCTTATACATCACAGTTCAAATATCATATCATGCTTATCTTTACGGTTGAAATATGTAACTCATTCTACTGAAGCATAAATATTTATAATCTCAATGTATATAATGCCACTGAAATGTGTTATAAAGCAATTTATGCTATATTTCATTCAGTTTAATTTGGAGGTTGTTTTAATTGAGTAACATCCTAAAAAAATAGTTATTAAATTTAATTTAATGATATATGAATATTTAAATCATATTTTTTTCGATATAAAGGTTTTATCAACGTTGATCTTTACATCAGTACTTCTAAAATAGAATATAATGCAATACCGGAATTATTTCCTTTTTACTTCGTGTGGAATGGGAAGGACTTCCGATTCTGTATCAAACAATAGAAATTTCAGCATAAAAACATTTCTTTCTATATACTTAATCTAATGTGTATCGTTTATTGTACTTTAATTGGAATTTACTAATATGAATTTTTTAAATATTTCAAAAATATATATTATAGTTCGATTAGTATTCAGTTTTAAAAACGATTATTATTGTAACCTGTTAAAATTGCTTTCATAAACGAAACTTAAGGTCATAGAAATAAAAACCGCGCGCAAAAACGGATTGAATTTGCACATTAAGCTTGCTTCAGTTCCACTCTATTAAACAAGTACTAAGAATTTTCTTTTTATATTATTATTAGCCTAGTTTATTTTTAAATGTATAAAATGGAAAATACAATACTGTACTTGAATCTCTTAAAAGATAATTTCAATGTTTTTTACAACTTTTCAAAGAAACAAAGGTAACTGAAAATATTTTATTAATACTAAGAATTAATGTAGTAGTAATTTTGCTATTTTCCCTAAATAAAAAATAAATTATATAATTACTACAATTTACTTACTTAAAAATAAATTTAACATGTGAAAAATAACTGAAACCTTTGTACGAAAATATATTTAATGTTATTTAGATAGCTGTAATTATCATTTTCTTTGAGTAATTTAAACTATTTTATGATTCTATTTATGATAATATTTTTTCATTTCGTTCATTTGCAACATATGTTTTATCCAATTACATATTTTATTGTAGCTGTAAACATTATTAATTTAGTGATTAAAAAGATCACTTAGCTAATAAGATTAATTTTCTCCCAGTAATCGTATTTTTAAATAAAGCCTTGTGAAAATAATAGGCCATAAAAACTAATATATTTAAAATAAAATTATTAAAATGGACTAGATTAATTTATTAATACAGTACTAAACTATAAAAGAACATTTAGTTTAATCGTAATATATTAGTGACAAGGACTAAATCTGATGTATATTAAATTATACATAAATGAAAGCGATGCAGATGATATGCATAATAATTTCAATCCAAAGAGAGATATTTCAGATTATTACATAAATTTTAAACTTCTTTTCATCAAATTCAAATGTGATAAGACATTATATATAATATAATGGCATATATAATTAATTATACATAAATGAAAGTGATGCAGATGATATGCATAATAATTTCAATCCAAAGAAATATTTCAGATTATTACATAAATTTTAAACTTTTTTTTCATCAAATTCAAATGTGATAAGACATTATATATAATATAATGGCATATATAATTATATATTACATTTGAAACGTAAAATTTGGGATTTCTCCAACCTCCTTGGATTCCTCCATGCAATAGAGGGTTAAATACGTATGCTGATTTCGCGAATACGATTAGCGCTTGGTATTAGTTAAACGGATTTAAAATATAGTACTATGCTGTATAATATTACTGAATTAGATAAATTAAATATTCAGGACTATCAGGGGCGGACTGGGACATATTTTCGGTTCTGGCATTTTCCTGAGAGCGGCCCACTACTCAGACTTGGCATTAGGACAATTCTTCGCACGAACATTTCACCGTAACATATAAAAAAAAATAAAATAAAGACAAATAATAATTTTGAAATATTCCTGTCTCTATTTTATTTTTATATCTTAATATTCTTGCGACGATATATCTGTAATATATATTAAATTAAATACATATTATTTTTTACAAAACAAATTTTAACGACAAAATAAAAATAATTACCTAAAATATAAGTCTTTATTTTTGTGCAAATATTAAAATATTGATAAATTTGAATAAAAATTAATGAAGAGGAATTTGAAACAAATATACATTATATTGAAAGTGCGGTGCATGACAAAAAATCGGTTCGTCGGCTGCCAGCCCATATTTTTATGACCAGTCCGCCCTTGAGGCCTATAGATAAAAATGAAAATAGCAATGACTTTTAATCTCAATTACCAATGAATTTAAATGGCAATACTGATTTGAGTAGGTCTTATAGAACGTAAAATATTTATGAATGGCTGTGTTCGAAGTATCAAGACTACTACTACCAAGACTGTTTCTATAAAGAGTATTAATCTTACGTATTCTCAGTCAGAGTAGTTTTATTTGTTAACATAATCAGAATTTTCAGTATTTAATAGGACAAATCATAAATTAAAATCTTTGGCCTTGTTCGAAGTGCAGGTAAAGAATACTTCGTAGACTGGTTTGATCAGTTCCCAGGAAGTTCCGCCATATTCAAACCTGTTCGAAGTATTTAGACCTCTTCTCCATGTGATCCGCGGAGATCGCTTTGACGAAGATCACATTCTACTGATCTAAAAATGGAGACAATAGCAATTCGCGACTACACGGCTTTTTTCAGATTATGAAAATATTTAAATAAATTATTATATTGCATTTATTATTTTTATATTTCGTTATATTATTAAAATTTTATTTGAGTTTATGTTAATTATATTAATTTGCATAAAATCTAAAATAAGAGAATAGAAAACTGAAAGAATACATATCATCGATACTGTATATCATTTAAAAAATATATTTATTGTATTTAAATAGTTTTATCATAATTTACAATGTCGACTGAAAGTGATAAGACTTTCATTTATTCATTCGATCATATTCAACGGAAAATATGGACCTTTCTTATCTTACAAATTAAAACGAAAAATCAATTGATAGCAAGAGAATAGAAAACTGAAAGAATACATATCATCGATATAATTATACTGTATATCATTTAAAATATATATTTATTGTATTTAAATAGTTTTATCATAATTTACAATGTCGACTGAAAGTGATAAGATTTTCATTTATTCATTCGATCATAAGGTCCATGAAGGTCCATATTTTCAACGGAAAATATGGACCTTTCTTATCTTACAAATTAAAACGAAAAATCAATTGATATAATTTAATTTCATTCGTTTTCGCAATAGCATGCTAGTTTCCATGACAAATATTAAAAACTGCAAAATATGATTTATTATTATTTTAAATCATCCTAATTTTTTGTCGAGTAATCCTATTAGTATCAAAATATTTATTCATGATGTTTTCTTTATAAAAATTTAAAACTGTTTTTGTATAAATATTTATGATTTTATAATCAAAATTCTAAAAATTATATGTCATCCTTGTTTATACAAATTTAATATTTATAACTGTATGTGATTGCTCTTAGCCGCAACAATTCACATAAGATTATATTATTTGCATAATAAATCAATCTTTCAGCTTCGCCTAAATGTTTTCAAAGGAAAATGTGAATTTTTTGTCAAAAAATTTCATTACATGAAACTTTACGATATCGAACAATTCTACGAAAATCATTTTTTAAGATAAAATAATTATCTAAATGTAATTTAAATTTTCGTCACTATACTTATTTACAATGAAATTATTGGAAAATTATTTTTTTAATAAATTTCTTTGTCGGATGATTATATCTATTGAACCAACTCTAGACGGGAAATATAAATTAAAAAAAAAACTGTTAAATGTTACTTAAAGAAAGTCAGACTGGTTAAAAAGTGGTCTAAATTATTAATGAATATTAAAGGAACTAGGATGTTAACAACTTTGATCTACAGTACCTTAATGACCGAATTATTCTATTAGTGAGGAAATGTAATAAAAGCTCCCTATATAAGTGATCTCAAACTGGCGGTCCTCAGGCCGAATCAGGCCCGCAAAGATGTTTTAGCTATTTCTTTAAATACATGTTACAGTCGAAAAATTATTAAAATTTAACGTTAATAAAATAATAATGTAAAATTTTAAAGCTTACTGTAATCAACCTGCGCTGTACTATCAATAACTATTCCCACTTTAGCTTTTGTTACTGCGCATCTATGAATCATCCCTTACGAAATTTTGCCATGAAAATAATTGCACTATCTGAGAGTACGTACATATACGAACAGTTCTTTATTTGCAGATGAAAATTAATAAATCTAACAAAAAAAATCGATTGACTCCGAAAATCATTTTTTAAGATAAAACCATTATCTAAATACAGTATAATTTAAATTTTCGTCACTATGCATATTTATTTACAATGAAATTATTGGAAATTTTTTTTTTTTTATAAATTTCTTTGTCGGATGATTACATCTATTGAATCAACTCTAGACAGTAACTATAAATTAAAAAAACTGTTAAATGTTAGTTAAGGAATCCTTTTTAACCAGTTATTAATGAATACTAAAAGATCTAGGATGTTAACAACTTTGATCTACCTTAATGTGAAGTCTCATATGACCGAATTATTCATATATCAGTGAGGAAATGTAACAAAAGCTCTCTATATCAATGGTCTCAAACAGGCGGTCCGCATCCGGCCCGCAAAGATGTTTTAGCTATTTCTTTAAACGCATGTTACAGTTGGAAAATTATTACAATTTAACATTGACATCTACAATATTTAATGAAGATAGTTTCAAATAATTTGTTTCTAAGAATACAAATTTTAGCAGATACATCATCATCAGGTGTCTAGTATTTCAAAATAAAACTGCTTTCAACTCTAGACAGTAACTATAAATTAAAAAAACTGTTAAATGTGAGTTAAGGAATCCTTTTTAACCAGTTATTAATGAATACTAAAAGATCTAGGATGTTAACAACTTTGATCTACCTTAATGTGAAGTCTCATATGACCGAATTATTCATATATCAGTGAGGAAATGTAACAAAAGCTCTCTATATCAATGGTCTCAAACAGGCGGTCCGCATCCGGCCCGCAAAGATGTTTTAGCTATTTCTTTAAACGCATGTTACAGTCGGAAAATATTACAATTTAACATTGACATCTACAATCTTTAATGAAGATAGTTTCAAATAATTTGTTTCTAAGGATACAAATTTTAGCAGATACATCATCATCAGGTGTCTAGTATTTCAAAATAAAACTGCTTTATAATCTCATAATTATATAAAGTTATTTCTATATCTTTATAAGAAAAAATGAAATTAATTACAAATAAATAATTTCCTTTCATTGTAATTTTGTTTAAAAATATTCGTCTCCATTTCTTTTCGAATTACGCATTCAGCTCGCACGCAATTTGAGTTTGAGACTTATATCATCATATTCCTATCAAATTTTTAATCTAGTAGTTGCATCATGATATTCTGCATAACTGGCTACAGTTGAATTATTAAAATACATAAATAGTATATTACGAAAATAACATATCAGTCAGATTTCAATACAATAGGTTTGCTTTAGTAAAATTATATGTTTACAGTGATTAACTGATAAGAGTCCTTGAAATAGGAAAACGATCCTGTTTATCAGAAAAGCCGGCTTTTCGAACACTTTTCTTATACTGTAGTTAATTAATAATAATCCATGTTATTCTAAATTTTAATTTGCACAACTGATGTGATCGATGGTTATCAGTAAATCATTTTAAATGTCTTTTGAATAGATCATTTTAATAATGAAATTATTATTCCATTTCTTATAAGAAAAGAAACTAAATTATTAGTTGAAGATTATAAGATAGATTATCAACTAAATTTTAAATGTTTTTATATCAATAAATCTTACATTCTCCCTCAAAAAAATAAAAACAAAGATCAAGACAATGATAGACTTTCAGTTTTTAAAAATATTGAAATTAAAAGAGTAAAATAAAAGTAGTATTTGATATAAATTGGCGAAATTATAAAAGATTTTTTATGATTTTTATTTTCTAAGCAATTTTATGATTTTTAATACATTTCAATTTAAAAATTTTGTTAAAATGTCTAAGATAAATATCAATAACAAAACTAAAAGTTTACCCTGATTTAATGTCATATAATTATGACAACTTCGGAATGTTTCAAATAGTTGCTTTGCTCTAATTCCTCTATGTTTTAAGTTGACCCAATATAAATTTATGCAGGATGAGATTAAGTTGCCAGTTATTCGAAATAAATTCTAATCAAATTTTTTTGTCATTTGGTAATGCCACTATAAGAGACGATGCAAATTTGCATAAAAAGTACTGTATGTTTACAGCAATAGTTAGAAAAATTACTTTGGAGTGGCGGGGGTTTTCAATTACTGTATCTAATTTACTAAAAGTTAGCAATATTAAGTAAAATTAAAAAATTTATTCAACTTTTTCTTGTTATACAAAATTATACTATAAAATTAAAAATTCAAGGAAATATGTATAGACTATATATATATATA
>AYEL01065410.1:0-20767 GCA_000484575.1 Olivierus martensii
ATATATATATATAATTTTTCTGATGCAATATAATTTTTTTTAATTGAAGCAATTTAAGTTGTAAAAAATTACTTGAGATAGCGCCCTTCACTCAAAAATGCCAAGAAAAGTTTTAACTTTAAGGAGGAATTTTTATTTAATTATTAATACGAATTTTTTAACTGAAAAATAATGAAAAATTACAAAATTATTTGATTAGCTCCCTTTATAACAACAAGTTTTCTATTTGTGCAAATCTTTTGGTAAAAATGTCATCGGTATTGTTGGCGCGATAGTTTAAGCGCAAGAAATACGCGAATCCATAAATCTTGTGTCATTTTGTTTTTGATGGCCTCTATTAGTAGTTTACGTTTCTATAAAAATGATTAAATTTTTATCACATTTAAGTTAGTTCAATCACGTTACTGACTCTGGCCATAGCGATAGCTGACGGTAATCAATTCAGAGATCATCAAAGAGTGAGAATTTCACCAGGACACTTCAATCAGAAGATGAATAATGGATTGAACCTGGACATTCATGAAAAATTTAGAAACGTTAGACTAATAATTGAACCAAATCTTCCAAATGGCCAGCAAATCGTTACTATACTGCCATTCTGCGACTTTTATCACAAAGTTTCAAATCAGGGCTTAAGGCGGTTTCACATAGCCAGGGACTTCCGAGAAGAAACATGCGATTATTGTCGTTATTTTGTCGCAGTCGCTATCATGATGTTATCGCGCATCTCTGCGATATTTGCAAAGGCTAGAATTTAGCGAGAAAAGACGTTAGCGCCTATATCCAACCTGACTGGATATTTTCGCTGAAAATCAGCGATTTTTGAAGAAATCTGAACCCATCTTAGATTTCGCCACATGGGGAACTTTGTAGTTTAATAAACTGAAGAACATCTAATTATAGCAATATACCAGAACAGAAACTTGAAATGGACAAAAGTAGCGACTTGTATTTCAACAACACTGATCGTTTCGCCATGTTAATTTAATTCTAGAACCTCGTTGCCAGCTGAGAGGAGAGAGTTGTAGCTAAAAAATTCGCATTTTATGTGATAAGTACAATTTTATCGCAGCTACAATCTAACTTCGATTTAGTCGCTACTTTTCTCTCAAAACTCAACTCGCTAATTTTAACGCATAGAAAATCGCTGTCGCTTTGTGAAACTGCCTTTACAATTTCTCATAGTTGCATTAGCGGCCACAAAATTTTCTTTAAGAATCACTATTTCAGAATCTTTTCAATAGTATACAGGCAAAGCATAGTGCAATTATGTCCATTAAAACTACAGATAATAGTTTAAAGGCTCTTTATTGGGTTTCTAAAGAATTGTTTTTAAATTTAATTGACATTCCTTTGAATATTGTTTATTTTTTGTAACAACGAATTATTTATTTAATTAAATATTGTTTGCTTAATAAGTTTTTTATTTCATTTTTTGGTGCTATTCTTTCTCCATTATGCTTTCTATACCTATATAATTGTTGAAAAAGCAATAAAAATTCCAATAAATGTTTATTGAACTAAACATTTATTAGAATTTTTATTGAACTAAAATTTTTGTAATAATTTATTTCTTGAATGTATTTATAAAACACTAGATTTTTAAAAATAAATTTAACTTACATTATTCATTGCAGTAGTAGGAACTACAAAAATTATTGCGAAAGATCCATATTTAGAAAAGATTTGCGAATTTTTACTTATATCAAAACAGGAAATGATAAAAACATAACGATAATAATATAGTGGATCGGGGAATATGACCAACATTTTGTTGACTAAAACATGGATCAAATTTGAATATCTTCGTTTGAAATTTCAAGCATTTAAATAACAAAGGTTTTTCTTGTGCAGTATAATTCAACGAAGAGCATCGAAATAGCAATTGCTTCATGATTTATAATTTAAAAGTTTACAATTAGATATCTTACTCAGAATATTCGGAATTAGATGCCTAATTGTAAACTTTTAAAACTCCGTCGATGTTTACTGATATCTTATATTGAATACTCGAGGTATTAGGAATCGAACTAATGTGATTTTATATAAAGATTATAAATACTATTAATCATTTCTAAATATCATATATGAAATTCCTTATTGCTCTGAAGTTTTAAAGCAATTCACACATAATTATGTGAATTGTGTTCTCACATATTACGTGACAAGTTTTAATCTTTTTTTTGGCGTCAGAGAAGAACTAGAGAAAAATAAGCAATTTACCGATTATTTTTTTACTCTAAAATCCTCAAAATTTCATCTCATAGGAGTTAGGACCAAATGAAAAGAATGGTACGCATTTTTTTTCTTCCATAGAACAGGATAAGATGCAACTTTTGTACGATTAAATCAAATGAGAGCTCCAGCAAAGTATTCTTTTACTTATCTATTACAATTACCGTCATCAGTTTTCTCTAGGCTGATCTCATTGTGATCAATAATACTTACTTTAAAAGATAACTTCAGTTATTTTAAGACGAAAATTCTAACACTTATTTGAAGTTTCTCTATGGAAAGAAGATAAAAGTGATCCTACGAGAGTACCCGTTTATCTTTTTAACAGGATAGTAACAGTGAATGAATTTAGGTGACTATACGATGAAATGTTAACGAACTAGAGAAAAACAAGCAATTTACCGATAATTTTTTTCACTCTAAAATCCTCAAAATTTCATCTCATAGGAGTTAGGACCAAATGAAAAGAATGGTAAGTTTTTCCATAAAATCAAAGTCGCATCGCTCAACTAATTCAATAAAATTTCGTGTATAAACTTGTTTCCAAAAATTCAGATTCAATTGGATTGAAAACAGATTAGCGTTTATTTAATTAAATGTTAGCATAGTATCATTAAAATGTCTTTCTCCAAGAAACTATTTTCATTTAGAAAAACTTATTTCAAATAAAAAAAAATCTAATATGAAAACATCTAAGTATGGTACTATCAGAATATTTTTTTATAATTTACAAAAATACTCTTTCTCCAAAAAACTATTTCATTTAGAAAAACTTATTTCAAATAAAAAAAAATTTAATATGAAAACATCTAAGTATGGTACTATCAGAATATTTTTTTATAATTTACAAAAATCAGAATATTTGGATGACGATTTAAGTAAATAAATAACCATAACCAAATTGTAGCAAATATTTTAATTGTTAATGTAGGTTTAATATTAATACTATTACTACTGATTTATTTTTTATATATTAATGTTTTTAATTGGATCGTTTTTATATACTGGATTAGTTTTCGAAATTTAGATTAAATGACCACTAGAACTTTTTAAAGATTGTCGACAGTTATCAATTTTTAAATATTGTCATATCACTGACTTTTTCATGATTTCAATGTTCTAGCAGTAAAAATAACATTCAGTAATTTTCATTATAGTACTAGGCAAATTATATGGAATAATAAAGTATCAGTACATCACAATCTATATAAATTTGCAAAAACTCAAGAAAGCCTTTAAATAGAATTTTAATTATTGCACATATAATTTTTCATTTAATAATCCATTTTATGTAATATTTTAAGATTTTTTTTACATGGTATTATTATAAAAACAATTTAATAACAAAGTATTTTCTTCAATAATTTATTCCAGATCTAGGAATTTAAATATTTATTAAATTTATTGTACATAGGTGATATTAAATCTATTACATATTGTTTTTAATTAATGTAAATTCAGTATTGTATAACTCCATATATTATTGCATCACAAATATGTTCTCTATTTTTATGATTATCATCCTAAATAATTTATATTTAAAGCTAAGTACAGTAATATATTAAATCAATATTGAAATAAACCAATAATTCCAATAAACCAATAATAATTCATAAATTTATTACTAAATTTATTAAAGAAATTAAAATTCAACTTTTAGTTAGATGCAACATCTTCAAATAAAAGGCCTTCTCTTTATCAATTAACCAAATGGTGTGGAGATTATATAGACATATAAGGTGTAATTCTTTATTGGATAGTCTTCTCATTGGTTGGATGAAGCTATTTCTTTATTCTTGAGAACATCACTGATGCATTTCAGAATTTCGCGACTAGGTCGAGAATGAGTTCGTCTGGTCATTAAACTGACCTCTATAAAGCTGGTCCATTTTCGTTATATAACATGGCTGCAGCCGTAAAAGTGTTTTTCTATGGAGGTGTTACATTTTCGAGGTTAACCTGGAACATGCACATAAATAACTAACAATAGGTGATGCATATAAATTTTCTGGGCTTAAATTTAACGTCATTTTATTTACACAACATTGTTTTGTTATTAGACTACTAACTGGAATCACCTGTAATTGATCAGATGGATAGCACTGGTGACGAGTGTCTCGTGAAATTATATATATATATATATATATATAATGCACCTAGTGATTATTTTCCCGAACTTTTTGCTCTCTCGAGATTCGGAAATTCCCGAATTAGTAATTAATTTATTTCTCGAGATTCCCTTTCGAAAATCCACGAGAATCTCTGGTTCTAAAAAATGTTTAATTAAAGAAAAGACCTCTCTTAATAAATATTAAAAACGAAATAAGGCAGAAAAAATCATACAAAATGAAAACAAAAAATATTGGGTTATTTTATATTTGTTTTTATTTAATTTTAATTATATTGAAAAAAATATATCACATTTCAATAATATTGAAAAAATACTATTTTGCAATTACCGACAGTTTTTATTAAAATACTTTTCAATACACACAAACAGCAATGGTTTATCTACTAAACCGATACTGTGTTTGGGGGGACAAATTTTAGAATTGTATCCAGTCTTGCGTAGACATGAGCTTTTTAACCTATATGACTCATTTCTTTATACGTCACTGTATTTGAATAACTAGATCAAGAAAGATATCCCTTAGAAAAAGTTTAGGAACTTCCTATTTTGATTACATAATTTTCTAAGAGAGCTATATAGTTTCTGGCCATTGAGTGAAGATGGGATTTTGAGGATTGAAAGCTAAGGCCCGATCCACACTATCGAGCCACTCACGGATCGATCTCACTCCGCTCTCGGTCCAGTTAAATATTTCTGCATTGTAACGAACTTGTTTATACTATGGGTAACGGTCAAGTCTCGGTCCGATCAAGCTCTAGTCAAGTTTGATCGGAAAGAATATTTGACCAGTGCGTGACCGAACTTATTTGAAACTTATTTCATTTGTACCGATAGAGTTAATAGCCTTCTCTGATAAATCAACAGTCATTCCAGTGCTTTTATTTTTTTAAAACTTTAAAAAGTTATACATATTACGAACAGAAAAATCTACATGAAATTCTGAAAAAAAGGAATGTTTGTAAAATTAATTAGTATTATTTACCCTCACGTTTATCTACATAAATATATATAAAGTGAAATTAATATAGCGATTTGAATTCATTCAAAAATATTTTACAAATTTAAAAATTCAAATATTCGGCCAGATGGTCGAGTGGTAACATTGTCGGCGTGCTACGCAAGAGGATCCGGGTTCGCGTCTCGGGTCTGGTAACAACTGAAAAGTTTTTTCCGGGTGCTGAGCCCGGCCTGGCGATCCCCGTCCTTCACCAGTTGTCGGCGTGCTACGCAAGAGGACCCGGTTCGCGTCTCGGGTCTGGAACAACTGAAAAGTTTTTTCCGGGTGCTGAGCCCGGCCTGGCGATCCCCGTCCTTCACCATCCGGCCCCCTCCACGAGTGTGGGTGCAACCCGTGATTGGAATTGGCCCCGCCCCTTAGCAATTCCCTGATTGGAAAGGGGCGTAAAATATACAGAAAAAGAGGCTATTCTCCTTCAAGTTCTCTCTGCATTAAAATTGAATGTGCCCACATTCTTCTTTGCCTTTTTTTCGCTTCTTAATATTTTTATCATTAAGGATAGCCTTAAGTATTAATTCTTCAGATGAAAAATTTAATGCCATTTTCTACAGCGAATAAGCGACTATATCGATTTCAGACCTATTCGTGAACAAATATGTGAACACGTTGTAAAATGACCGGGCCGAGAGCGGAAATCGAACCGTGAGTGATTCGATAGTTGGATTAGGCCTAACTATTCATTATATCTTCTAATACTCCCCCCTCTGTAGACGACATTGTTACTCTGGTGAACCGATGAACGGGTTAGAAACCAGAAATTTGCTTTGATTTTGCTTACGTAAACATCGTCATAAATCTGCTCAAGCGCATCATATCATGGCAAAATATAACAAACTAAAGTTAGCAAATGTGATGCGTGTAAACCACGTGCCTTATCCGCTTGATTTATTGAGTAATACTTAGCATTTCATTATTTTTGACCCTGCGATGAAATTTTTAGAATATGGAATTCAAAGAATTGTTTTAAATTCCCGAGCTAAGAATCTCTCTCGAGAATCTAATTCCAAAATAAAAAAAAAATTCTCGAGAATTGGAAATAGAAATTTTTCTGTAAATCTCGAGATGGGATTCTAACAAAATCTCTAAATGCACCCATAACACAAAAGTCGTGTTGTTTAAAAATAATCTTGCGTAAAAACTATCCTAAAACAAATTATGAAAATATGTGAATAAGCAGATTTAGAGAGTAATTTTGATTTGAACACTAAACAGATTATAACTGCATATATATTATTATTATTTTAATCAATTTTATTGTACAAATCATTGTTTTATAATTAAAAATATTTTATACTAATTGTTTTGATAATTTCCTTTTTAAGAAACAGGAATTTGTTTTAGTTGATTAGTTATGATTTAAATATTGTAGTTACCTTCAAATAATTATTATTTTTTAACTTTCGTCGAATAAGTTTTTGATACTATTGTCTAATGTTTTAAATTTCTATAAGCAAGAATTCTGCTGTGAGAAAAAATTTTTAAGATGAAAAAATCACCGATATTCTATACGGCCGTTCAATCTGCTTGATGGCTTTGATGAAAAAATACAAGGAAATACAAATTCAAAATCAAGAATATAGCATCAGACTATTATTGATATCTTTCTATATTTACTTCATATTTCTGCCATTCACATAACTTCGATTTGTGGATCATTTTATCACTTCTTCAGTCAATCAGTAATGGTTCCATGGATATATAGTTTATCTCCTCCTCTTCTGATTTGATTCAGATTTCACAAAATTCGCAGTTCTTCATGTTGGCCATATATTATGTTGTTAATTGTTTTCTGCATTGTTTATCAACTGCCAATTTTTAATTTCGTACAAATCTCTTGATCTATCATTATGACTGTTTTATCTTTACACTCACTATTTTACTATTTATTTCCTTTGTTTTCTATTGCTAAATTTCCGAAGTAACTTATGAAATAAAAATAATTTTATGATATGTAATTTTTATTCTCATTCTTCAGAGAAATGATTAGAAATAACTGAGAATTTGGCATTAATCTAGCTTTCTACTTTTAAGTGAAAATGGTGTTAAAAATTAACAAATATTTAATCCAATTATTTTAATACAACAAATATATTGGAATAAAATATTATTTCTATATATAATAAAACTAAAGTTAGAAAAAAATAACAGATTGATTACAAATTCATAAGTTACAAGAAATGCTAGTTGATTAAAAAATAAGTTAATGTGAAATTTGGCATTGTTTGGAGCTCACAATATTTTCATAAATCAGATTGATATGAAACACTGGCCAATCGCAGACAATCATCCAAATGATCATTTGTAATTTGGTTTGATTTTTTATGATATGAATATTTGAAAAAGCGTATTCTGATAAATATGTTGATCCGAAACAGAATTTTTGGCGCAATATCAGTTAATATTGAAATCTTTTCATGTGTATACTTACTTCCAAATGATAAATTACTGATTTGACAATTTTAACGAAAAATAAATAAATAGCAATACACTTAAAGAGAATTAAAAAATAATACAAAATAATTATAAATTATGTTTTCAGTTTTACTTAAATTTGTAAGTAAGGAGGAATCATGGGAGGAATAAGAGATCGGCCAAAAACCGCTCCGCGATCGACGGATTGAGCACTACTGGTATATATCATCATTATATTATTATAGACATACAGATAATTTAATAAATATTAAAATCATGTCAATATCGTAATTTTATTCGAAGCTTATAGCTTATTTGTCAAAATTGTCATTATTTTATGACAATTTACCATAAGATCGCGAATAATTTAGTGAACTATATCATCGGCGTAGTAATATAAACAAACTTTGGCTCTTCCATAGACCAAATACTGCCTTTCGATGCTATCTTCAGTAATGTTTTTAGTCAAAAATAATGCCATTGAAGTAAGATTTTACTTTAAATGCTATCATTCACTCAATAGTTTAGATCAGGGGTTCTTAAATTTTTCAAAGTTAAGGAACACTTTTGATTGTGAAGAAAATTTGCGGAAAACTATATCACTAACAAGTAAGATCATAAAACAAACAACAAAAATATTCATGAACATGTATTTTACTAAAAATTATACATTACACATTAAATAACAGTGAAAAAAACATACATTCTTAAGAAATGTAACTAACTCTCTTAGAAAAAAAAAAAAACATTTTAAAATCAAGTTTAATGCAATGCCTGAGCTGTCTTTTGCAGATTTGAGTAATGTCAGGTTTAATATGTTATAAAGCTACTTTCATTTCATCATCAATATTCCTAAGTCTTTCGAGTTTTTATGTTCATTAATGTTATAAAAAGTCTAGCTCAGCGGTTCTCAACCTTTTTTTCCGGGCCACATATATTTGTTTGCTACATAAAGCGGACCGCAATATGTTATATCAGCAGTCGGCAACCGGTTGGTGTCATGTGAAAAAAAAATTTTAAGAGTGCATCAGGAAGAATCTAGCAAATTAGGAAAATTCTAATTTTTCCAGATTAAAAAAAAATTTTTTTAATATCAGAATTTTTATTTTTGCGTGTAGAAGAAAAATTCCGCGCTTTCCTTAAATTTATGACTGCGTTCCGGGGCAGCACGTAGAAGCTTGGCGGGCCGCAGGTTGAGAACGACTGATCTAGCTCATACAAATATGATGTGGAAAATTGAGCAAAATCTTAAGTGCTTTTGTGGAAAAACCTGCTTAATAGTTTATTCGAAAATGCAAATTGAATCTTATCTAAATTATAAAATGCGTACTGCGTAGTACTCTAAGGTCATTTAAGTAGGCCTCGCTTTTATAATTTCGCGGAATACTTGTAATACCTTCGCGGAACATCAGTGTTCGGAGAAATATACCGGTTAAGAATCACTGGTTTACATTGTGTGTATTGCTTTTTATATCTTTAACTGATTTTATTATTTACAGGAATACCTCGATTATCGCGGTTAATGTTGCCACGAAAAATACCGCAATAATCGAATCCGCGATAATCGGGATAAATAATGCATGTAAAATGGATGATCACTGCCAAGGATTTTTCAAATATATTAATTAAATTTTACGTATAAGGTAAAAAAGAAATGTGTTGAGCGTGCCAATCTTCTAAATTGATCACTCTACGTTTCTTCTTGACAGCTGTAGCAATTTTGTTTGCATTTTTTGTTAATGTTCGCAAACAAAAAATGCAAACAAAATTGATATCATCCTTGTTTCTTTTAGCATTCACTGTAGGGGTAAATAAGAAGAGAAATAAATATCCACATATACTTCAAGTAGAGGTGGATAGTTACTGGTGAATGGTGAGCAGGCACTATCCGATAAAAACGAAACGCTACTTGGAGAGTGGCGATTCGAACTAAATGTAATTCTGGTTGTATATGTAGTGGGCTACATCTCGTAACCGCGATAATTCGAATTTGAGCGCAATAATTCGAATTTTGGTATCAAATTATAAACCGCGATAAATCGAAAATCGCAATAATCGAAAACCGCGATAATCGAGGTATTCCTGTATTTATAATTGCGAACATTAACAAAAACAAGCATTTCAGCACTATCAAAACTTTTATAGTTAATCTGAACACAATTTTAATTCTGCATTGACAAGTGGCAGAAGTCCAAGTAAAATTTTGTTTAAGCATAAAATATATTATTTTAAAACATTGATAATACAACTATTAACAAATTTTAAATACTGATATTAAATTAGAAAATAAATATTATAAATGCATAGAATTCTGTATGAATTTTCATTTATTGTTCAAAGGTGTTTATTAAAAAGGATTATATATTGATATCCTAAACCAGAGTTTTCCTGAACCGTGGGGCACATCCCAGAAGAATTAAAAAAACATCATTTTTGATACAAACAAAAAATAAATTCAAACTGATGTTGAAAAAAATGAATCAGCAAAAGGGTTATAAATACATATATCCATGTACCCAGAAACCTTCTGCTATAGCTGTTTTAAAAACAAATATTGATCTCATTTAATGATTGAAAAAAATTAAGAATAGTGATATCTTTAATTACAACCCAATTTGAGAGAATTTGTGCAGAAAAATGCTGACCCATCATAATTATAATTACAATACATATGTTTATTATAATACATTTTAATAATGTTTATTATTAATTATAATACATATGTTTACAGCATAATTTAAATATTGTGCTGTAAACATGTATTCTATTTTTCATTTTTTTTTATTAGATTTGTTTAATTTTATTAAAAAATTATTACATCATAATAAATATATAATTTTTATGTATAAGAACTTTATACAATATGTATTATATTGTTTAGTAGTATTAAATTGTAAGTAGAAAGTATTTATAAAATTAACAAAGTTTTTATAAAATTAGACTTGTTATGAAAATAAAGGAGCATACCAATTTTTTTTATGAAAAAAAGGGGGAGTGCAGACAAAGTTTGGAAACCACTATCCTAAACAATGAATAGAAGCTTAAACAAAAACATGTTATAATTCTGATCAATAGACAATTGAATATTATCCCCAATATTTTGTTGAAATCATCTACCTGAGAAAAACTACAAAGTGGATATATTTCAACTGAGAAAAAAGTACCTTTCATCCAATATGTGTAAATTTGACAATAATTCTTTACAAAGCCACATTGTCATTTCTTTTAATTAATAATTAAATTTTTTTTTAAAAATAGATCATCCAAAACACTTCAAGTGTTTTAACAGTCTTTAAGTATTCTATTCTATTCTGAATGAAACTACAAATTATTTCTTCTTTGAAAACTTATTACATGTTGATTGTGTCACACAAGAGATAAATAAAGCTATCATTCTGCAGAGAGAGAATTTTTAAAGACAAAAAGTTCTCTCTGACTAAATTATCTTCTTAAAACTACTGCAACACTGACTTATAACAAGGAAATTCTCTATAGCGAAATGAGTAATCAGAAGAGATGTTCATCAAATAGTTTGTCTAAAGAGAGAGAATTCTTGTTAAGGGCAGCATAGACTCACTGGCTTTTTTTCATTCTCTCTTTACTTCTGAATTAAGTTTCCTATATATTTTCCTTCAATACTCATTATTCTCTCTTTTCTATTTCCTTTTTTTCATTTATTTTTTCTATAATTTCATTACTTGTCCCTGGCTTTTTCACTTTCTTATTCTCTGCATATTTAATTTCCTTCTTTCCTACATCTTTCAATGCACACTTCAACTCATTCCATCTCTTTTCAATCATCATATCACTTAAATTCATCCTTATTAACAACCTTAAATTTGCAAAGGAGCTTTCTTTTATTAAACTCTTCTGCAAATTTATTCTCTCTTTTAAGTCTTTCTAAATTCCATCTTTTCTTTACTTGTTCTTTCTTAATCTGGTTAAGCCTGATATCCACTTCTGCTACCACTAAATTGTGATCTGATCCAATATCTACACAAGGATTAGCACACCAATTCTTTATACCATTTCAATATCTCATCTGCACTAATATAAAATCAACCTGATATATTGCTTTATCTCCATGGGTCTTTCATATGTATCTCCTCCTAACATGTTTATTGAACCATGTATTTGTGACAGCAATCTTATTTTCTTTGCAAAAACTCCTAAACATCTCTATTCTTTCATTTCTCATCCATATTTTCAATCATTACCATTATTATAATATAGCTATTCTCTCTAATTATTTCCCTTATCTTTCATAAATATATTCCATATCAACCTCACAGTACACATAGGCATATATATTTGAATCAAAACAATATCTCTGGTTTCACTTTTATTCTATCATCACTCTATTGCTCATATAATCAAAAGCACATAAACATTCACTCATTTTCTTTCTTAATGCAATACCCACCTCATAAAGACATTTTGTATTTTACTATCATCAAATATTGATGTCACAAAGCTTCAGCTATTTCCTTCTTTTTCTTTTCAGTTTCTTTCTCTCCCCACCTAATCAGCATTTCCTAAAGTGTGAAGCATTCATACTTTTAGAAATGCTGGCTAAACGCTCTCATGTTTTCTTGGGATCGCAAGATTCTCTCAAGGATTGTGATGCAATAGTAAAATTAATAATGCTTTTGAAATTATTTCCACAAAGAAAATTATCACAGATCCCATTTGAAAATAAATTTTTATGTAGATTTGTAGAGAGAAGAGTGCAATGAATTTTTTGAATGAATGAATAAATGGGTGCATATATAGAGATGTTTGGAAAAAACTGATTTAAACTTTTAAATATAAGTAAATCAAAGCACTTACAGCAGTATAGGAAAACTTATATTCAGAAACTGAACAATAGATAAGAAATTCAGAAATTAAACAATAGTTCAATTTCTGAATGCAAGTTTTCCTATACTACTGTAAGTGCTTTGATTTACTTATATTTAAAAGTTAGAATAAGGTAATTAGCAGTGATTGAAAGCAAATCAAACTGATTTAAGCTTTGTTGGGCAGTTCATGGCACTAACATCCCTTCTTTGAAACTAGTATAATATTTTTACACACAAGTACAACAAATTAACAATCAAGTTTTATTTAATAAAATTAATATGATAATTAAACAATATAAACTATGTTTTTTAGATGATCAACTTATAATCATTTTGAAATGAATTCAGTCTTAACATTTCTTTTAAATATATGATTAATGAAAATTTAATTAATATGGTTTTCAATGAAACCAATTATTATTATTTAAATAAACATTCAAAAAATTAATATCTTATTTTATTTAAAATCAAAAATATTGTAGAGGAAGATTAAGAAAAGTATCTGATTTAAAGATTTTGATATTTAATTGATAAATGTAAAAGTTAACAGTTTGATAAAAATTGTTTGCTTCATATTAAAAAAATACTGCTTTACAATATAATTCCCTATATTATATTTTTTATATATAAGAGATAAATTTAATTAAATATGTTGTGCGCTCTCATACCAGTAATTTTCAGGTAAAATATACAAGACAATACTAGATAGACGACTGACACACAAAGGAGAGCGTGTCCTATTACATACAATATCGGCGACGCACCGTCGGCATATTAATGTAAATATCCATTCTTTTCTAAAACTTAAAGTAAATATCACGTTGGTAAAATATACACAACAAAATAAAGAAAATATTAAAATATCAACACTTGTTTTTTGGACTCAACTGTATCCACGTGAACTAGGAAAACTGGGTTTTTGCTGGGTTCGTGTGTTCGTGAACCGAAGCATCGTTCATGAAGCGAAGCAAAATTTTTTCGTAAATGGTGTTCGTAGACCGATTTGTTCGTGGACCGAGACGTTCGTAAACCGAGGTACCACTGTATATAGGTCGACTCCAGTCTGCAAGACTTCAATTTTATGAGCAAATATAGTTTGTAATAAAATTCAATTTACAAGCCAATACCCTGATTTTATGAGAAAATTTATGATTGAATGAAATCTTCAAACAAAAGAAAGCCACTCAATAGTTGTTAATGCAAAGCAATAGAGAGTGGAAACAATAACAGACACATTACATAAGTGTTTTTCATAGAACAAGTCATCGTAAACTTTTAAATATTTATACATTTATTTAAAATTTGAAATGCTGTTTTATTCTATATGCAAGTATATTCTGCAAAATTTCAATCTAAAACATAGTCAGTTGGATTTGTTATGTGAAATGGCTTTGGTTTTTATCTATAAAATCAAAATTAAATTCAAGGGTCCTAATCTTCAAAATTTATATGAAGAGTCTTGGTCACAATTAAGTTTACTTCTCAGCTACTATCAAATAGTCAACTAGATGGCTATATGATATAGCATTATTTACACCTTAAAGTTTCAGATTCAATTCTAGATCATTGAACAGGTCAAGAATTTTTAATCACTGAAATAAGAAATATGTCAGAAAATGGAAATAGGAAATATAGATAGATATTTAAATAATAAAAACTTCATTAACTTTATTAAGTACATAAAAATCACAATGTTTTAAGGAATTTTACGATTTTATGTTGGGCTGCATTCATTACAGCTCTGAGCCACAGATCAGATAGTTCTGCTCTAAAGGCTGTGAGGAACTCCATCCAACATCATGCTCAATTGTACTTGAGTGCTGGTGGAAGACATTTTGACAATATATCTGATTAGTTTTTGCTTATTGATTAGATTTTGTTTTTTCAATTTATTGATTTGGAGTATTATGTTTTGATGTTGGTTTGTTATTTACATGTCCAAAATAAGTGTCAACTCTTTGCATGTAAAAGTATTTTTGTTTCATTTTTGGGTGATCTATCCAATTCTGATGAAATTTTTTTTTTTTAGTGTGTTCAGAACTGAATACTGAACAAGTTTATAATTGGAAATTTTCCCTATCTGTTATGGTTTATGAAATAGGATTTACAAGTGTACTCATTTGCATAATCAGCTAATTGAAAGTCACCATCAGGTAGCTCACTCATGACTTCCTATTTACTGGCATTAACAGATTTTTGAAATCTATGATAGTTATTATGTTATTTAGAGAGATACAGACTTTTCTTCCATCCTGTATTGTTCTAAAGTGTTTGTGTTCATATTTAATTGTCTACCTACCAACTGATGAGAGTTGATCCAAGAAGTTCAAGAGACAGACAATAAATGTGCAATAAATGTGGCCTTGTGAAGGCATGTATATAATTATTTTAATCTTTTTAGAGAAATCTAAGAGTCATTAGGAAATTTTTATATTGGAATTAATAAGAACTGAATTTCATTTAATAAATTTTCATACAGAAATTTTCAAGGAAGGCATTATATCTTCATAAAATGAGAACAATTTCCCTTATAGTAAATTATTAAAATTATTTAAGTCTACTTACTTTAACTTTAACCTCTAAATCCTCTCCATATTGAAGTGCATTATCAATTGAAAATAATAAATCAGAAATACTTTCTTCATCTTTAATATTTAATGGCTGAAATTTTACTAAACTAAAATCATCTATCTGTAAGAAAGAAATGAATGAACAAATTACAACCAAAATAATGAAGCTTTATAAATTTATATTATTAAAAACATATTAGATACAAAAGCTTTTTTCATTTATCTAATAAAAAAAGCATCAAATTCTTAATATTTTTAAACTTTCAATTATTTTTCATAAATTAAAGACAAATTACAAATAAAAAATATAGACAGGCTATAGGCCTATATGAATAACTCGATAATATAGAGCTTATTCTTGAGTTATTCATGTTGTACATGAACTCACATCTGATGTTTTGAATTCCAGAATACCAATCTTGTGAGTTTTCAACTCACAAAATTAGTATTCTGGAATTCAAAACTGTTACAAGAAATTTGACTTGTGAGAGAAATACATGCATTTGGTATGGCAGATCAAGAAGCATCTGGAATAGAGATATTAAAGTATCATTGCTTTAAAACTTCGATAATAAATGATAAACAAATTCATATGGCTCTAAATACATGCCATGGAAGCAACAAAAAAATTACAGAAGAGCAAAAGAATGTATTAATTTATTTTATAGAAAATAACATATTAATGCATATAAGGAAGATAGACAATGATTTTACCAAGAAAATGCAAGCCAAACTGTGAGCAGAATTAGGTATAAAGTTAAATTCTTGGCTAACAGGAAACACAGCTCAAAGGCAGGAAATGTTAAATCTCTAAAAAAAAAAGAATGAAATTACACTGAAAATACTGTAAAAATAAATTCTTATTTTTATATTTAATTTCAGTGTAATTTCATTACAGTAATTATACTAAAAAATAAATAATAATAAAATAATAAATAATAATAATAATAATAATAAATTCTTGGTTTGGGCTATAAAAACAGTAATGCAATGGAAAAAAAGTAAGTCAACATTAGTATATATATTAATAATTTAATTATTCATGCTAATCATTTCATAGCATTCAAGATTATCACATTCAAATATTTATGAATTTATCTCATAATTATGTAAATCATTTAAGTTTTGTTAAAGTTATTAATTCTGATATAGATTTGCTTTTTAAATTTCAAGTAATAGTATGAATTGTGAAATGGAATTATTTTTCATTAGTTCTGGCTTGACATGAAAAAAAACGCAAAATAAAAATACTCCAGAATAAAAAATCATAGAGGGTAACAGGTGATGGTAGTGGTGATGCCATAAATGAAAAATTAATTCAATTACAAGAAAGAATTCTTTCAATAATAGGGGAAACTATTTTCTTGGGGCAACACTGTCAGTCAAAGTCTGTCATTTCTATCATTCGGTCAAAACTGGTCTATTATAACCTTTGCTAAGTCTTTTGATAGCCTAAATAATCATCAAATGTGATTGCTGTGAACATCATAAGCATTTAAACTTGGTTTAAATACTCACTTCTGTCTTAAACAATGTCTTTCTTCCATTTCTAATGCTTTGATTTCTAATGCTTTCCTTATGTGTAGAGATCTCACATGTTTTACTCACAGGAACTGGCAACTTGAACAAGAATGGAAAGCACACAAGTTGAAACTCCAAATACCAACTCTAATAATTTTTACTAATTTAATAATTTTATAAATTTTCGTTTGAACTTGCTAGTTGAGCTGATTTAGTGTATATAAACTGCTAGGGGAAGTTTGGCTTGATTATTATTTGGGATCTAAATAATAATCAGTCTAAATATGGGAGATTGTGTCACATGATATTGCCAACTTATGTGGTTGTAACATGAATAACTTGAAAATAAGGACCTCTAACATGAATAACTTGAAAATAAGGAGATGTTTATGAAAATCTGCTGGTAGATTGATGAACACCAAAGAGGATTTGCACCATCCCAGATGTGGCTGCTCCCACTGTTTAAGTACCCGTCTCATGTGAAGCAGACCTCATCACTAAACAAAATGTATGCAGGAAAGGCCAGGATTAGAACAGTTTGTTGCAGAAACCTACTGGACAAATTGAACACAAGATGCAAAGTCATCCAGTCCCAATCTTTGGACTTTTTGGAGGTGGTATGCATTTAGATCAGTGGTTCTCAAAAACTGTGCTGCCAAACCTTTGGTGTGCCACAAAAATTAAGAATGTATTATATATATTGTATGTATGTATTGTATGTATGTATGTATGTATTGTATGTATGTATGTATGTATGTATGTATGTATGTATGTATTGTATGTATGTATGTATGTATGTATGTATGTATGTATGTATGTATGTTCTGTATGTATGTATGTATTGTATGTATGTATGTATTGTATGTATGTATTGTATGTATTGTATGTATGTATTGTATGTATGTATGTATGTATTGTATGTATGTATGTATGTATTGTATGTATGTATGTATGTATGTATGTATGTATGTATGTATGTATGTATCTGTATGTATGTATGTATGTATGTATTGTATGTATGTATGTATGTATGTATGTATTGTATGTATGTATGTATATATTTATTGTATGAATGTATGTATTGTATGAATGTATGTATTGTATGTATTGTATGTATTGTATGTATTGTATGTATGTATATATATGTAATTGTATGAATCATATATATTAATAGTGAAATGTAGTTGTTTGGATATCCGTATATATTGTATGTATTGTATGTATGTATTGTATGTATTGTATGTATTGTATGTATGTATTGTATGTATGTATATGTAATTGTATGAATCATATATATTAATAGTGAAATGTAGTTGTTTGGATATCCGTTTTGCAGTCGAACCTCTGTGCCAATTCTTATAAATAGGGTATCGTTAGAAAAATCTATGCCTTGAATTTCTGTGACAGTCAAAATTTTTTGTTATTATAATTTAAAAATTAAGGAATAAAAATTAAATTAAAATTATAGTTTCAAATAATAATCAAGCCAAACTTCCCCTAGCAGTTTATATACACTAAATCAGCTCAACTAGCAAGTTCAAACAAAAATTTATAAAATTATTAAATTAGTAAAAATTAATTTCATGAAATTAGTAAAAATTAAAGTTCAATTATTAAATAACAAATGGTGTCACCTTAGCCTAAATTTAAATAAATAATTGTTAATCCAATAGATGGTGGCATTGTAGCATAAATTAAAAATAATTATTAATTTGGCAGTTATTCAAAAATAAACCGCTAGGGGAAGTTTGGCTTGATTAGGATTATTTGGATTGTATAAATCCCTTTAGTAAATGTTGATTTATGATTGATTATAGTTTCTCTAAAAAGACAAAATGACAGAAGTGGCAATATAACTTAATAAGGGCTGCCATTTAATGATCTTGTTGTACAAGTACATCTAATCTGAATGTAATAAATAAGAATAAATATATTAATCTATTAATTACAATTCATTGTTAAATCTATATTATTTAAAACATTTAGATGTGCTGCCAAATTTTTAAAATATTAAAATGTGTTTCTCAACTGAAAAAAGGTTGAGAACCACTGATTCAGATATTGTTCTGCAATACTCAGAACAGACTTGTGCAATGTCTGTTCTGAGTAAGGGCAATGGCATGATACTTTTTGTATTTTTCATGAGTATTTAATAAAACTTTTTGAAAAGTAATCCAATGATTTCGGCTAGCTAACATGTCACGTGATCACTGTAACCCAATGAGGTGGTGCAAATAACGTTGATCTTCCATTTTTGATCTTTATCTAGTAATTTACGCCAATTATAATTAAAAAAAAATTTTCTAATAATCAATACCTATCTTAAGGCCCTGCCTAAATTCCCTAACGAACAAAAGTTGTTTCATAAAAATCCATTTGATTTGTTTCATCCAAATCCATGCAATGGCATGATACTAGCTGAGGATTTGTTGGCAATTCTCTTAAGCATTTCTTCAACAGCAGCTTGCAGTGCAGACATCCTCTCTGGGCAATGGCATGATACTAGCTGAGGTTTTGTTGGCAATTCTCTTAAGCATTTCTTCAACAGCAGCTTGCAGTGCAGACATCCTCTCAGTGTGCTGTCCTCCATCAATGTGCCAGAGACAAAGACATCCCATTTCTCTAAGCCTTGATGAATCAAGCAAACATACAGTGTTGATGATTTCTGTGAGGAAACCACTGCTGGTCGATATAGTGCGCTTTTCTTTTATTTCCTCTAGCTTCCCTATAATACATTATCATGTCACAGAACACAGGCAAATCAAAGATGTCCATTTTTGATCAATGAATACACTAAATTGCTCATTTAGGTTCAACTATAGAACACAGATTTACAGTAGGGGAAAGGAAAAGATTTATCACTTGGTTCAATATTGTAAATATTAAATATATATAAACACATACAACAGATGAATAACTTCTAAATGATGTGTCAGAAAATACAGGCTGCTTGATAACAAATGATCATTGTGAGATGTACTGCTTCTCTGAGTTTCAGCAAAGATCCTGAATCACTGTACACACACATACACATGTGAAGAGATAAACTCTGACCTGTCCTGTTTTATTTTATTATGCTCTTTTATTATTTATCGTTATTTTCAAATAACAGAAGAATAACTTCTAAATTATGTGTCAGAAGATACAGGCTGCTTGATAACAAATGATCATTGTGAAATGTATTGCTTCTCTGAGTTTCTGCAGCGATCCTGAATCACTGTACACACACGTACACATGTGAAGAGATAAACTCTGACCTGCCCTGTTTTATTTTATTATGCTCTTTTATTATTTATCGTTATTTTCAATATTATCTGATGTATTATATTTTAATTTAAGAGTTGACCTTACTTCCAAATTCCCCTTCGTAATAGTTAGCAATCACATATTACAGAATCGGAATCCATCCTCCAAAAGAGCTATCCCAGCTAGTGATGTCATCTAATTTGAATAAGTTTTACCACTGATCCGATATGAGAATATAAGATTGTAGTAGTTAGCAATCACATATTACGGAATCGGAATCCGTCCTCCAAAAGAGCTATCCCGGCTAGTGATGTCATCTAATTTGAATAAGTTTTACCACTGATCCGATATGAGAATATAAGAATGATCTTGTATTGATGTTTTGTTCAGTATATAATTAAATTGTAGAGAGGATGACATGAATTGATTTCTCTGTAAGCTAATAAATTTGATATTGTTATGCAAACTTATGCAAATGAGCAAAGTACAGGATTGTAAGTCACTTGGTATAAAAATGGAAGCAACCAACGACACAGCGAGGTGTTGGTTCTAAAGTGAAATTGGTTGAGTGACATTTGAATTCTTGTAAAGGTTTACAAATTGCTTGAAGTTTGTATCGGTGGTGGAGGTACTAGAATTAGTTAGTATTTAAGATTATATTTCTTGTGAATAATTGGATTTTTGAGATTTGAGTTGGATTAAATAAGTTTTGTTGGTTAATTGATTGTTGTTTTAATAAAGCATTAATTAACACTTTTGTAAGTGTTTTGAGTCTAATAAATTTATATTTTTT
>AYEL01065411.1:0-12771 GCA_000484575.1 Olivierus martensii
CTGCTGCTTCTTTTTTGAGAATTCATTATAAATGATAAATGAACAAAATACGATGACTACGTGTGATTCCGAAAATCAAATGAAATTCTATACGTTTAGTGTGTAATCTTTAACACCATCGACACTTGGGGTGCACTCATCGGTTACGTTATCTAATTTAAAAACTATGTACTGTATTGTATACTATAATAAATTCAATAAAACTTTAAATCTTCATTTACTTAAATTATCAGTATTATGTAAGAAATTTTATCAAATACTGTAAATCTATATGACAACTACCGTAAGATATTGTGTTAATCTCTCTAGTGGGATAAGCAAAACTATTACAACTTTTTGCAGTTTTATGGAAATTGTTTGATGCAAATGAAAAAATTTGATTTTTTAATCTTCACAAATACAATAGTCTCAATTTCATATTAAATTGAATAAAACACAGTATTTGCATTATATCTAGCTAACGAATATTGTAAGCGAAAAAATATTTGGCATGCATGTACTGTATACCACATATACACAGTATAGAGAGTATATAGATATATATCTCTCTCTACTGTGTGTGTGTGTGTGTGTGTGTTCGTGTGTGTTCGTGTGTGTTCGTGTGTGTTCGTGTGTGTTCGTGTGTGTGTGTGTTCGTGTGTTCGTGTTCAATTTGAAAATCTAGGTGATTAAATTCAATTCCTATGACTTGGAAAATTTTAGTGATAGTACTTCAAACTGTTCTGTAAAATGTAGTAAATGTGACATAGTGTCCTATACCTTCGACCCACAGATATATATATACATACATACACATATACAGTATAGAGAGTATATAGATATATATCTCTCTATACTGTGTGGGGGTGTGGGCGTGGGTGTGGGTGGGATCTGGAATTGAATTTGGATATCCAGTTAAAAAGGATTTAATTTGAAAATCTAGGTGATTAAATTCAATTCCTATGACTTGGAAAATTTTAGTGATAGATCTGATATTTTGAAATTATTTTTAGTTTTATTTGATTATTTGTACTTGGATCTTGAATGGAAATAATAATCAATGATTGGAAAGTGCATTAAAAATTAATTGCTTATTTTAACTAGATTATCTGGGCATATATACTTCTGTATTTTCTTTTGTGAAGAATTAATCTGGACATTCTAATTATTTTTACTACTACTACAATTTGGTTTTATATTTATTTTAAGGATTAAATTAACTTCACTTCTTAATTAATTTTACTACTACTACAATTTGGTTTTATATTTATTTTAAGGATTAAATTAACTTCACTTCTTCAGAAAATTACACATAATTATTTCAATAAAAAAATTAGAAACTATATATTATGGAACAGAATTTCTGTCTTGAAAAATTCATTTATTTAATGACATCATCTAATCTCAATAAGACTGTACATTTAAATAAATGAATTTTTCAATTATTTAATGACATCAGATTTGGAGATCTTGGGAAGTTAAAGAATTGCATTTTTTTCAACGATTCATTACTGGCAAATAATTAAAATCAAATTATAAAGATGATGATGGCAAGAATAGTTTTTTAATAGAAACTAGAAATGAAATTGTTCCATAAATGAACTGAGTATATGACTTGTAAAAAGATGTTAAGCATCCCTTGGTGGAATTAGGTCGGTAGGTTAGAATTGTGTTGTTAATGATTTCTAGCTCTCTTGTGATATTGATTATTGATTGCTTAATTTGTACTATATGCAAGCGGATCAAAATCGGTGGGGGGGTCAGCTGTGCCTCCCCTTGTGAGTTGTAAAAAGATGTTAAGCATCTCTTGGTGGAATTAGGTCGGTAGGTTAGAATTATGTGTTGTTAATGATTTCTAGCTCTCTTGTGATATTGATTATTGATTGCTTATTTTTTAATATGAAAAGGTAGTAGAATAAATTATTATTTAAAGTCTTTGAGTACCTTTGCCATTGATAGATGTCTATTTGTATTATGAGAAGGTAGTAGAATAAATTATTATTTAAAGTCTTTGAGTACCTTTGCCATTGATAGATGTCAAGATCATGGAACAGAAAATGATAAAAAAAAAAAATATAAATAAATTCAACTCTGATTTTACTAATACAATTTTTATAAATTGATTTTTTGTGTGTATTCATTGAAAATACATCTTTTCAGATGGTTTTAAATTTTTTCAGTTGCTGAAATATTTTTTAAATTACATGTAAACATTGTTTCTATTTGAACCACTGGATGAAATTTGGACTTTTCATTTTTATCCCATCTTGTTGATTTTATAGTCAAATCTATCAAACTTATTCTGATTATGGGATTTGAATAAATGATATTTTCAAAACTTTTAGAAAAAATTGAAGTTTTCATAAAATAAGCTATAAAATACCGAAAATTAAAATATAGTTAGCAGGCAAATATTAGTTAATTCTGTTAAAATAAACTAACAAGGGGAGGACACAGCTGACCCCCCACCGATTTTGATCCGCTTGCATAGAGCTATAAAATACCGAAAATTAAAATATAGTTAACAGGAAAATATTAGTTAATTCTGTTAAAATAAACTAAAGTATATCTTATTCATTTTTTGTTTTAGCTTTACTGAAATTTAGGAAAAAACTACAAAAAATGAAACTTAAATATCTTCAGGCCATTTAAAGGGATGTGTCGCTTTTATTGCTTTACAACAGCCACTTGCTTCCTCGGAAATTGGAGCCAAGCCTACTTTGCATCTCTGTTTGTAGTATTGGAAGTGGTACTACAATAAACTATTTTTAGTCCAATTAGAGCAGGGATTTGCAAAGTTTGCAGCCACTTGCTTCCTCGGAAATTGCAGCCAAGCCTACTTTGCATCTCTGTTTGTAGTATCGGAAGTGGTACTACAATAAACTATTTTTAGTCCAATTAGAGCAGGGATTTGCAAAGTTTTGCCTAAGTAGGCCAAATTGTAAATTCCAAAATATCTGGTGGGCAAAAAAAAGTGTTATGGAAAAATACATTCAAATCAATGAAAAGTTAGACAAAAATGGAAAGATTTATACTAATTTATAACAATCATTCTTTATGACAATAATTACTTTTTATTACACTGTTTAAAATAATGCATTTCAAAAATAATTAAATAAAAATAACTAAATAATTTCAAATAAAAAAGAAAATAATAATAAATTCATCGATATGAAGTGTGTAACTTGTGCAGTTTTTTCAGAAAATAATAATAAATTCATCAATCTGGAGTGTGTGACTTGTGCAGTTGTTGTTTTCTTTCAATACTATCATTCAGCCTTGGTTCAGTTGGATGTATTCTTAACACAACTTGTTAAAGTTCATCAGTTAATTTTTATCTCAATTTGGACTTATTAATACTCATGATTGAGAAAGATTTTTGCATATATAAGTGCTTTCAAATAATGAAAACATATTTGGAAGCACTTATACATGTATTTTTTTAACTGAACAATTTTTAATTATAATATGACTAATTTACATTTTTATAAAAAAATAAATTTAATCTCTATGAATTCAAGATGATGGATGATCTGACATCGCGGGGCGCATTTGTAGGGTTTGAGGGTCACATTTGGCCTGCGGGCTGCACTTTGGGAACCTCTGAATTAGAGGAACGTAAAATATACTATAGCTATTCATGTATTAGACGATACCATTTTTATATGTTAGGATTTTTGATGTGAATCAAATCTCTTATCTAAAAGAGATTAATATATAAATTAATTATAAGGTTTCGTTGAAAAATAGTACCACCTCTTTAATGAATCCAATTAATATATAAACACTTTCAGATGAAACTCCTTTTTCATTATAAAATATGCACAGTATAAGGTCCTGAGGGGGTCACGAAACTTCCAAACAACTGAAATATTAATTCTGTCTTAGAGGTTAGGTCAGTTTTATGTAAGTGTAAGAAATAATTATTTTTTAACTAAAGGAGGAAATAAAGAGAGATTCAGTAGGACTTTGATAATTTAAAAAACAAATAATTGTTTTTTGGCATCTTCTGTGATGCTCTTTCTGATATGTACATATTTCTAGCTTGTCAGATATCTGAATTCTATTGTATTTTATAATTATTAGAATTGATAGACAAACTTTATATAAAATTTGTGAATATCTGGGGGAGAGAAAAGGGAAATAGACTCATCTCCAAAATAACGATTACACTCATCTTTTGTAGCAAACTTCTTTTTTCCACAATAGAAAGGAAGTACTAAAATTCTCTCTCTCATTGAATAAATACAGATGATTCCTTGTTCAAGGAGTGGTTGGAGTGCTGATGCTGCTGGCTGAATAATAGAAGGAGTTGGTGGAGAAACTATCAAAGTTTTGTTTGACTTTCAAAACCATTATGAAAATGTAGGAAAGGGAGACAATTCCTGTCCTTCAGCAATCATCTGATAAAGACTAAGGAATGAGAATTGCGTTTACTTTAATACCATTATATATAAGAAGATATTAACTAAGAAGAATGTTGGACGATTTAATACAAAAATCTACAGAGAGAATATAGAATAATAGAAGAAAAGGAAGAGTGTATAACTTATTCTCTCTTCTATTCAAGTCTTGATTGTTATTATTCTATTAGCTTAATAAACAACTGTTTGTTAAATTTAGTTTTAGTTAATATTGTATTTCTATTTTCTTGATAATTAAATAAACATATTATTTTTGATTCATTATATACATATTTGAGTCAATTCTTCTCCCTTGGATCCATGTGCTGCTTACTCATGTGCTGTATTCTGAAATTAATATTTTGAACAATTATAAAAATGTTTTCTGTCTTTCTTGATGGCAGAATTTTACTTGTGTTAGAGAAATACACAAAACTTCACTTGGTATCAGGCTGACATTTTGACTTACACATCGACTGCGATTCTTGCAATGCGGTCAGAGGGGCGTTGTTGAATGATAACACTCAAGACACTGGTCTTACAGTACTCGATCCTTGCAACAGAAATACAATGCTTAAAATAAGAGAAATAGAACCTAATAATATGGTTTTAGATATTCTGCCACTTATAAAAACAAATAAGGAACACAGCTACATATTTCGTGATGGCAGAATTTTACTTGTGTTAGAGAAATACACAAAACTTCACCTTGTATCAGGCTGACATTTTGACTTACACATCGACTGCGATCCTTGCAATGGGGTCAGAGGGGCATTGTTGAATGATAACACTCAAGACACTGATCTTAGTGATTGATTCTCGCAATAGAAATACAATTCTTAAAATAAGAGAAATAGAATCTAATAATATGGTTTTAGATATTCTGCCACTTATAAAAACAAATAAGGAACACAGCTACATCTACACTGGCCTACATCAGCTTTAGTCTTAACTCAAGCTAATGTAGACCAGTTGATAATGGTCACAAATGTTTCTTTTGTGAAATAAAAGAAATATTTTTGACCACTGCCTAGTGCTGTGCTATTTTTTATGAACCTAGTATAATTTATATTCAGATTAAGTATGATATATTTAAATAATTCAATAGAAATCTCTGCTTCTATCGAGTTATTAATTCTGTTTTTATTATAAGCATCCATTATATAATAATGTTTTGAATTTTCAATAAAATAGAATTTTATTTTTGTTCTAAAATAAATAAATGATATCAGCTTCTATCGAGTTATAAATTCTGTTTTTATTATAAGCATCCATTATATAATGATGTTTTGAATTTTCAATAAAATAGAATTTTATTTTTGTTCTAAAATAAATAAATGATATTTCCTCTATTTGTAATGTAATATATATAGTATTTTCTTTATAACTAATTTAGAAGTAAAAATAACTTGTTTAATTAGCAGTTCATAACTTGCCATTTTATAACTATAATTAATATATCTATGATTATTATTTCTTTGATATTAGTCTACGTACTGCAGTACAATGATGAATCATGCAGAAGTTTCAGGGCGTCATATGTATGTAGTAAATTTAGATCCAGCTGCTGAATATTTTGATTATGAAATGACAGCAGGTAAAAATATTTTATGCATAACTTTCCTTATAAGGAAATATAAGGAAAATTAATGTTTTATTTACAGCATTTGCAAATTTATTTAAACATTTTGCATCAAAAATATTTTATGCATAACTTTCCTTATACATATAAGGAAAATTAATGTTTTATTTACAGCATTTGCAAATTTATTTAAACATTTTGCAAATTTAACCCATTTTCAAATTTATTTAAACTTTTTGCATGCATATTCAAACTTTTGGCTATGAACAATTTAACAAAATAGTTAGAAAAAGTAGTGAATAAATGAGTATAATTTTGATATATTAAAATGTAATGGCATCACAGGGAGGTTTAGTGAGTGCAGCCTGCACCTGGTATTGGATGTCACTCTCACGATGGTACAGTGGTGCCTTGCAATTCGACACTAATCCATTGCCGAAGTAATGTCAAATTGAGAAATGGTCAAATTGCGGGACAATATTTCCCATATAAGACTATGTAAAATAGAAATTAAAAACAAACAACTGCTTATACTAGATATAGTATTCAGTAAGAAACAGCACTAAATAGCAGCAAAGTTCATAACATTTACTAAACATAAAAATGCTAACGTTTTTATAATGATCCCTATATATGCTGCCTCCTCTTGGGCAGACCCAAGAGGAGGCAGCATATATAGGGATCACGACAAGGAATTTAAGAAAAAGAATAGAGGAGCATAAGACTGATATAGCACAAGCCAAATTGACCACTGCCTTAGCAACAGAGCTATACTCTAAGGATTTAGATATAAAATGGGAAGAAGCAAAGGTGGTGAGATCGGTTGCACGAAAAACGCAACCCGTAATTATGAATATGGTAGAAATTTTAAGAAGCAAGAATGAGAGGCTGTTAAATGATTGCCTAGTATGGGAACCTCTCAAATTGCAGGACAATATTTCCCATATAAGACTATGTAAAATTGAAATTAAAAACAAACAACTGCTTATACTAGATATAGTATTCAGTAAGAAACAGCATTAAATAGCAGCAAAGTTCATAACATTTACTAAACATAAAAATGCTAACGTTTTTATAATGATCCCTATATATGCTGCCTCCTCTTGGGCAGACCCAAGAGGAGGCAGCATATATAGGGATCACGACAAGGAATTTAAGAAAAAGAATAGAGGAGCATAAGACTGATATAGCACAAGCCAAATTGATCACTGCTTTAGCAACAGAGGCATACTCTAAGGATTTAGATTTAAAATGGTAAGAAGCAAAGGTGGTGAGATCGGTCGCACGAAAAACGCAACCCGTAATTATGGAGACGATAGAAATTTTAAGAAGCAAGAATGAGAGGCTGTTAAATGATTGCCTAGTATGGGAACCTCCACAACCTTGGAAATATGCTGAAAACAAAAAAGCATAGAGAGCGTATAAATCAAGGCAAACTTAGACCATCTAAGACTGAAGCATATGTGGATTGATTATATTTATAATATAATGTTGTGTATATATATTATTATTGCTTATATAATGTTATCTTAATATGTTGGTAGTGTTTATGTTAAATGTTTTGTATGTAACTATTACTTAGTTGTAATTATTTATTGCAGTTCAAATATTTATGTAAATAACGTCATTGTTATTTGACTTCGTAAGACATTGTCAAGAGACCATTTATTCTTTTTGTAGAATGTTCGATTTAGAATGTGCCTGATGATGGCGATGTAGCCAAAAATGTTAGCATTTTTATGTTTAGTAAATGTTATGAATTTTGCTGCTATTTAGTGCTGTTTATTACTGAATACTATGTAAAATAGGTTAATTTGTTATCGGTACCCATCCTACTTCCCTAATGGGTGAGGTGAGAGAGATACACTATATTATTTACTTGTATGTAAAATAGGTTAATTTGTTATTGGAACCCATCCCACTTCCCTAATGGGTGAGGTGAGAGAGATACACTATATTATTTACTTTATTATGTGTGTTTTACTATTTCTAATACATTAAATTACAAAATACACTATTTTATAAACACAACATACAATTTATTAGCTCTTAGATGTTGGAATGAAGTCTTCCAGCAGACACCCTAACATCCATAATCTTCTCTCTCTGTTGCAAAACGTTGTCACAGTTGTCCTAGGAAATACCATACTCGAGTTACATTTTAATTGTTCTACCTTTCTGCACTTTATCTACATATTTTATTCTTCGTCTCTTTGCTCAATTGAGTGTTCTTCTTTCCGGAATTATTCCTCGTCTCTTTGTTCAATTGAATATTCTTCTTTTCGGAATTATTCCTCAGGTTCATCTCTTTACTCAATCAAGTGTTCTTCTTTTCAGAATTATTCCTCTGGTCAGTTCTTTCTTTGCTCAATCAAGTGTTCTTCTTTTTGAATTATTCTTTTGATCAGTTCTCTTTCAACCATTCTTACATTTCACCTAAAAAAATAATAATCATTACAAATTTTTTACTTTCTGAAAAATCTAGAATTGAAAATTAACTAAGTGTTCTTCTTTTTGGAATTATTCTTTTGGTCAGTTCTCTTTCAACCATTCTTACATTTCACCCAAAAAAATAATAATCATTACAAATTTTTTACTTTCTGAAAAATCTAGAATTGAAAATTAACACAAACAACACGGGCAAACACCAAAGTAGCCTAGAATTGAAAATTAACACAAACAACACGGGCAAACACCAAAGTAGTCCAAAATAGGGCAAACACCAAAGTAGCCCAAAAAGAACTGACAAATAGCAAATGGCTGGCAAACACCAAAGTAGCCCAAAAAGAACTGACAAATAGCAAATGACTCAGCAAACACTAAAGTAGCCCAAAAAGAACTGACAAATAGCGAATGACATCACCACAATTCCATGCACGCGCATGTGCCAACCTGCGAAACTCAAATGTCGAATTGCGACGCATCACTGTATATACATATACCAACCCATGAAACTTAAATGTCGAATTGTGAGGCACCACTGTATCACCAGGGGAGTGCTGCACCTACCGCATCCACTAGTGATTCCATTATATTTTAATATATCAAAATTATGCTCGTTTATTCACTACTCTTTCTCACTATTTTGTTAAGTTGTTCATAGCCAAAAGTTTGAATATACATGCAAAAAGTTTAAATAAATTTACAAAAAGTTAAATAAATATTATAGTAATGATTTTTATTTAATCTTAAAGGAAAAAACTTTTTTATAACTTATTTCTTTGTGAGGCATGTAAACATATTTCACATAAGTTTGTGTTAAGACTAAGCAAACTTGGGTGTAGGGAAAAAGGGAGCAAATATCTATTTATTTATTTATTTATTTGCTACATATATTTTCTTTTTCATTCCTCAAAGCATTTGTTAGAACTTGGAACCAAAAGTAGTAAGAGTTGAAGAATGAGAACAGTGCCTAATCGGGGAAAAAGGGAGCAAATATCTACTTATTTATTTATTTATTTATTTTCTTTTTCATTCCTCAAAGGATTTGTTAGAACTTGGAACCAAAAGTAGTAAGAGTTGAAGAATGAGAACAGTGCCTAATCTAATTCTAATTATCCTACAATATATAGATAAGAGCAGAACACAAAATACACCTTTTGAGTTAGGCTAGCTTGGGAAGGGGAGGAATTATATTCTGAACTAAATTAAAAAGAGGGAATAGAGCAAAAAAGATTAAGAACCACTGCTCTAGCAACTAATATAATGTAAAATTACATAGTTAACATATAGCAGAATTTCAAGATGAGATAATTACACCAAAAAAAACCTTTTCTTTATAATCATAACTTTTTATTCAATCTTCTGAAATAAGAAACTTCTAACTGGTCCAATTATGAAATATATTACAAAATATCGTATGTATGCTACTTTCAATATGCAAAGGCATAATGTTCAAATAATATAATAACTATCAATAACATAATTAAAATGACATTGCAAATTCCAGTCATCACTGGTAAGGTCTTCTAAATTTCTGGAAATATACACTGACGGAAAAAAAAATCCCAACACCAAGAAAGACTTGTGTTAGATAAATAATAATTTAACATTAACAAAACACAACCAGAATTTCTCCATTGTTAAATAAACTGACAACAAAGTGCTAGAATAAAATATAATTAAAATGACATTGCAAACTCCAGTCATCACTGGTAAGGTCTTCTAAATTTCTGGAAATATATATTCAAAATAATAATTTAACATTAACAAAAAACACAACCAGAATTTCTCCATTGTTAAATAAACTGACAACAAAGTGCTAGAATAAAATGATATACTGAAGTTAAAAGCAGTTAAAATTATTAAATTAAATACTTATCAAAACAAGTAAAGTAATAAAAAGTAATGTATTAATTCACAAACACTGCATCAAAACTCATTATTTTTGATAAATAATAAAATAACACACAAATTAGTAAAACTAACATGTTTAATTATTAATTCAAAATAATAATTTTATTAAACTAAAAAATAACTTTAAAACAAATTATTCTAGTATTTCTAACATTCCAACAAAAAAAAGATAGCAATCTTAGTCAATATTACAAGAGTGAGATGAAAGTCACTAATAGCACAAAATTTGAATCCATATTTCATTTTCTGTAACACTAGGATAAGATTTTAATAACATTTTCGTAAGTCTCGAACTTGGCTCATTTACATAATCATTCATGCAATAATTCTAATTTAGAAATATAAACAATTCTTACTAGCACCTTTACAACTTGATGCTAATTATACTATTGCAAAAAATGATTCATCTCTAAAAAATAGAGTGAGAACTGCAAAACTTCAGTATACAAACATCTTTTAGCTATATGAGCCATTCACTTGCCAAATTGATTAACTCCACAAAAGAAAACGTAGAGAAAAATGATAAAATAATATAAATTGTATTTTAAAATTCCCTTAAATATAAATTCAAATCAAAAATATATAGTTTTTTAAAATTCCCTTTAAAATATAAATTCAAATAAACATTGTCTTTTTAAAATTTCCTTTAAAATATAAATTCAAATAAACATTGTAGAATCATTATTATATGTGTAGCTTTTATCTAATGACATACAAAATGCATAAGATGGTATATCCTTGGAGTAATTGTTATTTTTATTACAATTTTTGTGTGACTGATGGAGTTAATCTCTCATCATTCTCTCCTCCACAGGAGTAATCTCTCTCACACTACACAGAAGCCTCAAAACATTAGATCTACATTCCAAGACATACATAACACTACAAAAAGCATCACTACGTGCAACATAGTAAGAAAGTTTCTCAGCACTGACACAGACAGTTAACACATGACATACATAACACTACAAAAAGCATCACTACTCAATACATGCAACGTTTCTCACACTACACAGACAGTTTAACTCACAATTAAACATCACAAGTAGCAATGTCTTGACTCGTGTCCGACATAGCACTTTGACCCTATCACAAGTAGCTATGTCTTGACTTGTATCCGACATAGCACTTTGACCTGGAGTTACTCCCTGCCCACATTGATGTACTATAATAATAATAATAATAATAATATCCCCTCTTGAATCCTGCTAAGCTGCCTCAAAGTGACGGAGGGGTGTACATGGGCGGAATAGGCATTGCAAGTCAGAAATCCTTTTCTGGTAGGGTCATCCTGGGCTAGAAGGCTATTCCACTATGCTCAACTAATTGCTAGCAGGTATCCCCACCTCGGTGGTGTTTTTTCTAGTTTACTATGATACAAAGTAGAAAACAAAAGCACACCGGCTCGGACGTCGCCCGGTTTAACAAGGTCCGCGTCTGTGAGTTAGGCAGAGGCTCACATTTGGAAAGTTTACTACAGTCTTTCTTGGCCACTGGTGGCGAAAGCAGCACCAACCCAAATCAGGCTACTGCAATACAAATACCCACAGTAGGGAATGGTTCACCACATCAGAGCCCAACCAGCCAAAGTGTTTCCCTGGAAACTCAACCAGAGACCACCAAGGCTGTCAGAGCCCAACCAGCCAAAGTGTTTCCCTGGAAACTCAACCAGAGAGCACCAAGGTTGGAAAACCACGCCAACACATGAAATGGACAATTGACATGAATGAATTCATCATGCGTACATACTACACAATTACAAAATTCAAAACTAACATTACAGGATACAGAAGGGAATTCTATGACAAATTCACAAGCAGATACCCAAACATCACAGTTACAGAACAATGCATAGCAGATCAAAGAAGAACCATCATCCACAGAAACCTCATACCACACAGTACATTACAAAGCATTAAAACTCAGGTAGCACAACAAATATCACAACATGAAACTGATTCACACACACAAATAGAACACGAAGTGGAACAGACACCAGACAACACGAAACTGATTCAAACACACAAACACAACATGATGTGGAACAGACACCAGAAATAACATACATCAATGACAATACACAGCCCATCAACAACACTAACACTGACCTAATAAATAAACTCACTGACACACTCCAGGAAACATTAACCAAATTCATAGGTACAGATCCCATGCAACGTCCACGCATTCCTAAACTTCACAACTCACAACAGTTGAACAATACACTACATTGTATGAACACACACATTCTACCTAAACTTATTAATGCTGAAACAACACTCATGGAATTACACACACTTATTTATGCTGCTGCTGTCACTGTCACTACACACCTAGGTCATAAAACACTACCAAATAAGATAGACACAAACACAAAACATCACTTAAAACCTGCCTGGCAAAAACGACTCGAAAAACAAATAAATGAAATCAGAACAGAACTTGGTAGGC
>AYEL01065412.1:0-69231 GCA_000484575.1 Olivierus martensii
CACAGAACTCTCTCAAGAAATTAAGCGTCTCTGGGGAATGCAAAAGGTAGTTATAGTACCCATCATTCTCTCCTCCACAGGAGTAATCCCTCATACATTACACAAAAGCCTCAAAACACTAGATCTACATCCAAAGACATACATAACACTACAAAAAGCATCTCTACTCAATACATGCAACATAGTAAGAAAGTTTCTCAACACTGACACAGACAGTTAACTCACAATTAAACATCACAAGTAGCTATGTCTTGACTCGTGTCCGACATAGCACTTTGACCCGGAAATATTCCGTGCCCACATTGATGTACTATAACATAATAATAATAAATAATACCATCAAATTCAATCTTCAAAATATTTTTAAAAATAAGTTAATGCAGTATTTATTTCAAATGTTAAATAAAAATTTGGTTGCTAAACAATGTCAAAGCATTGGGAGAATGAGGCCAAATGCAGAGTTAAGATTGATTCCCACTATCTGCCATGGAAAGCGCAATGCTCAAAAACTGTCGCAGATAAACATGGGTAATTCCACTTGCGGATTCCCACAGCTGCAGAAAGCTTAGCTTTCTCCAAGAAACTTAGTGCCATTCCCATCATTCATTTCATGTAAAACAAAAATAGATGCTAAGCAACAAAAGGCATTCACTGTTTACAAAATGATGTCAACAGTTGCAGTAAATGAGGAAACTGAAACAAAAGTCAAGGAAGGGAACTGTTGGATCGAAAAGCATTGGGAGAATGAGGCCAAATGCAGAGTTAAGATTGATTCCCACTATCTGCCATGGAAAGCGCAATGCTCAAAAACTGTCGCAGATAAACATGGGTAATTCCACTTGCGGATTCCCACAGCTGCAGAAAGCTTAGCTTTCTCCAAGAAACTTAGTGCCATTCCCATCATTCATTTCATGTAAAACAAAAATAGATGCTACGCAACAAAAGGCATTCACTGTTTACAAAATGATGTTAACAGTTGCAGTAAATGAGGAAACTGAAACAAAAGTCAAGGAAGGGAACTGTTGGATCGAAAATATTTATAAGAAGAAATACAAACAATGTTTCTATGCAATTTTGATCAAAGAGATGAGATTTAATGACAAAGAATCTCGCCATCTTGACTGTTAAGGTTGCCAACAATTCAACATTGCAAAATGCATGGATTTCATTGGTGGATGTTATCTTGACGAATTTTACTGTTGTGGAAAAGTTGAATCCATCTAGACACTGGACGGTAGCGGTTTTTAGGCTGCAGTATGACGTCAAAACCATGCTGCTTTCATCACGCGCATATTTTTCACCACAATTCCGTGCTAGTGGGAACCAACTTTTAGTCGCAGTCATCGAGTTATGGTCACAGTAGAGTCCGCTACTTTCATCACGCGTGTATTTTTCACCACAGTTCCGTGCTAGTGGGAACCAACTTTTAGTCGCAGTCATCGAGTTATGGTCGCAGTAGAGTCTCATTATTTTTGTATTTAATGATCTTTTACTTTGTTTAATATAATAAATTATTTATTTTTACAGGCGTTATTCTATTAATATACACATATAACAATAACCAATTAATTACTTTTTTATGACAAAATGAACAGCTTGCCCTTATCATCTAATATATATCATTGTATTAAAAACATAACAATAAACAATTAATTATTTTTTTATGACAAAATGAACAGCTTGCCCTTATCATCTAATACATATCATTGTATTAAAAAAATACTTAACTAAATTCTTATTGTCATATCCTAGATGACTAAAGAAAGTTCTTGACTAAAACCAAAAATATTATTGAATAAAAACTGGTTAGCCAAAACTTTCATGTAAACTAGTGGTGGCCAACCCTGCGCCCGCGGTTGGTCTGTTATGCGCCCACGGAAAGATTTCCAAAAAATTAATTTAAAAATATCATTTTTTAACTTTTCTTAATCAAACGAAAATAATTTTAAAATAAGTAGTAATAATTTTATTTCCATCTTTTTATTAGTCTGAGTTTATTGTGAATCTACTAAAATAGCATTTCTATCTACTGAACGAGAATTGTAATTTACAAAATTATAAAAAATAAATAATAACTAAAAAATGTAGTCTAAATGTTTTTAATATATCCAGATTTAGCACAAAAACCTTTGATCTATCGACAGCAATTGGCACGCTCCAAGGCTATGCAGGAAAAGGCTCGTGTGGATTCAGTTTGCATCATTCGCATTCGTGCTGAAATGTGTATGTACGACGACAACGCAATAGTATATTATGCTTGTAAATTGATATTAACGATTGAATTGTGTGTATTATCTGTTGAATAGTTGTTCCAATAATTCACAAATTTATTAAAGTTATTTTTTGATAAAAATACTTATTTATAACGACAAAAAAGAATTCTACTTGACATATCTGAAGCAGGATCAAGTAAATGGTCACGTTTTTAACTTATACAGAAGTGAGGTGGCTTAACAAAGACAAAGTATTAGAACGTTTTCTTAATTTGATTGTTGAAATAAAAGCATTTTTTGAACAAAGAAGGGAAAGTTATAGTACTCTTGAAAATCCTAACTGGCTAGATGATTTAGCTTTTTTAGCTGACATCCTCTTGAAAATCCTAACTGGCTAGATGATTTAGCTTTTTTAGCTGACATTCTCAAAATTAAATCAGCTAAATCTTGAACTTCATGATGAAAATAAAAATTTGGTAAATATGGTAAGTACTATTAAGGCATTTAAATGTAAATTAACCCTTTGGAGTTCACATTTCAAAAAAAAATCATTGGCGTATTTTCCTCAAATGTCAAATATTTCTAGAAAATCAGTTAGATTCCCAAATATACATTAATTATCTAACTAAATTAAGGGCATTTAAATGTAAATTAACTCTTTGGAGTTCACATTTTCAAAAAAAAATCATTGGCATATTTTCCTCAAATGTCAAATATTTCTAGAAAATCAGATTCCCGAATATACGTTAATTATCTAACTAAATTAAGTAATGATTTCAATAAAAGATTTAGTGAATTTGACGATTTGAAACTGATTTTTATTTTTTCAAAATCCTATGAATAACGTTGACATTATTACTTTAAGTGCAGAATTAAATAAATTTAATACAACAAATATAAAAAATTTAAAATTAGAAATTAAATGGAGAATTATTTAAAAATGCTTTACTTGCTGGTGCCAATTCTCTCTGATACTTTTTCCAATTATAAACAAGAATTACAATATGATGTCACTTTGAAAGCTATAAACATGGAGAAGACATTTTGGAAATTTGCTGATTCATATAAATATATGAATCAATATTATAAGAAATTGTGCACTGAAGCTAAAATCTTTTCTGAATCGACTTATCTAAGTGAAGCCATGTTTTCTTCAATGCAATTTATTAATTGGGTTGGAAACTAAGTCATTGCAGATTTTTAAAGGAAAAGAAAAACAACTCAAACAACTTAGTTTAATTATTAATTAATAGATGGCACCACTCATTGAAAGAAATTGTGCACTGAAGCTAAAATCTTTTTCGAATCGACTTATCTAAGTGAAGCCACGTTTTCTTCAATGCAATTTATTAAAAATAATTACGAGATGGCGCTAAAATTAGTCTAAATTAATTCAAAATCATTAAAATCCGTTATAGAATCAAGGGATTAATTAAGGCAGATTAATCAGGATTATTTGGATTAAAACAACTCATTTCTATACATAGAATAACTTTAATCTTGTATATAATGTCCATTATTATCTACAACCTTTTGCCATTTTTCGGGTAGTATCATTAGCCCTTTTTCATAAAGTTCTTTGTTTTTAAGAGCAAAACACTGTTCTAACTGAATTTTTACTACATTGTCATCATTGAATTTTTTCCCATTTAAGAAATTTTGCAACGATCAGAATAAATGATATACTAAAAGAACACGGGTTGCTAATTTCAGCCTTCCTCTTGAAAGTTTCTCACCTATAGGTACTTGTTTAGCTGCTGGAGGAGGTTTGACATATTTTAAGCATATAGCTAAACCTATTTACAGATTTTATTTTAAATACTGACAGTTGTAATACTGACCATTTATATTACATACTGATATTTTATTATAAATACTGACCATCTATTTAAAATACTGACCAAAAATGTTTTAAAATACTAACCGAATAAATAGCAGCCCATTCTAAATTCAAAATGAAAATCTCCTGCATTCCTAAAATTCTAAATAAATAGCTAATAATAGAAAATCTTTAAGGTGAAATCAGCTAATGTGCTGTTTTACATTTATTTTGAATTTCCTGATTTCTGTAATATTTCCTATTTTATATTCAAAATTAACATAGCACTTAAACAGAATCTAAATTTGTAGTTATGATTTTAATTCTAAATTGAATATATTTAAGTCTCAATAATTTTTAACACAACTTTTGTCAATTGTCTTTTTACAAAAAATTGGTTTATATTAATGATGGACAGATAGAAAAAGTTAAAATACTTGAAGGATCAAGTATTTTGATAATGTAGAATACTTGGTCCTTTAAGTATTTTGATGGACCAAGTATTCATTTGTAAACAAGTACTTGATCCATCAGAATACATATTTGGTTAGATGGACCAAGTAAATCCATCCAATCAATGAATGGATTTACCATCGATTGATATTCATTAGAAGGAGTATCATAGTATATTTAAATTTATAGGATCATTCCTTATCATCCAAGATGCATGTCTATTAATTTTGAAAATGTAACATCATCTCATTAAAAGATAGCAATCATCCAAAACAAGAAAAGCCAGTGATGCCAATGTACATTGGAATCACTGACAGGAATCTGGAGGACCTCTTAACTGAACATAAACATGATATTAAATTTGGTAAAACTAACACTGCACTCTCAACCCAAGCTTATGAATATAACATGGAAATTGATCAAAATAACACTAGAGTTTTAAGGAAGTGTAATTCTATACAAGAAGGGCATATAGTAATACCCCAGAGTTACATAATAGGTAGGACTAGGAAGCGTAACACAAGTCGAAAATTACATAAGTCAGGATATCTACAGATTCCCAATTCTAACTTCAGATACATATGTATTAGGTTCTTAACTGGCTCTTTATTATCAAAACAACAACAATTATAAAAGTTTATAATAGATAGTTGTAATTAAACTCTTAATCATCAAATCAGCAAATGAAATTTTCATACATTTATATTGTATGCACTATGTAATTGTGAAATAAATAAGTGACAAGGGGGCAGGATGAGAAGTTACATATCTCTGAATTTATGAAAGTCGAGGTATTACTGTATTATGAAATCCCAAATGATCACAGAAAATTGAAGAAATACAATATAACCAATGATAATTCTGGTAACCAACTACCAAATGTATGGGTGATGGCTAATAATATAATATGCTGGTTTATAAACCTACATGATAAGTGATGTTCTAACTCTACATATTCTGCATTTATTACTTATTTAATTTCTTTATATTTATTAAATTAGATTACCAATATTTATTTTTAATATGTAAACATATCTATAAATTATTATTATAATTGTTTTCTTGCAATAATTATATATGCTTATCTCATTTTAAATTTAAATGTATATACGATGATCTATTCTACAATTCGGTTGTTTTTTGTTAAGTTTGTAATGATGTTTTTCATTGATGTTGACCACAATGTGATTAAAAATATTTTAAATATAATTAAACAAGTTTCTGCTATCTAATGCTGTATTTATTTTCTCTATTTTTAATTAATTTTTTTCATTTATGAGCAGTGTAATTTATGAATTTTGATGAAAAATTTAATTTTCCCAAGAATACACTAGGCAACTTGAATAATAATAATAAAGTTTTGTATTTGAAAAAACTATAGTAAAATGTTATTTTTACTATAGCTTTCTCAAGTCATAGTGAGCAGGTTGCTATTTGATTCATGCCAATATTCATCCCCTGATGAATGCATTACATTTATCAGCAGATATTTTATGAAATATTTAAAATTATTAATAAAGATTAACTGCATTATATTAAATTCTTTTAATAAATTAATGAAATAATATTTTATTATCATTATAATTTTATTATATTAAAGAACATCAAATAATCTTACCTTAGGTGCAAGTTTAATCAAATCATATTCAGAAATCTCTGCATTCAGTCCAATACTAAATAAACGACCTTTATACCAAGCAAGAGATTCTACAGAGTTTTCAGAACAATGTATAATCTGCAAACGGAAATTATAAAATAACATTTTAGAATTAAAAGTATCAGTCTAGAAAAGTAAATATTTATGGAGGCAACAACATATTTTAATATATTGATATTGTAAATAATTTAAAGCAAATTTATCTATATAAAAAAAAAAATTTAATTTTACTATACTTATAGAATAAGTATAGTAAGTATTCTTAGAGTATAAGTATTATACACTATATTTGTGAAAAGCAACTATAGAGATTTCCCAAATTAAATATAACTTATGTTCCTGAAAGAGTTACAGAAGCAAAATTTGCATAGATTATTAAATGGTTATTATTCTAAAATAAAAAACATTACAGGTTCTATATACTGTCTTTCAAACAGGCAGAAGATATGTAATAAATATTGTAATATGATGCATATTTACAATATATACATTTATAATATTACAATAATGTTAATAATGATATTTCACTATTAATGATAATGTTATCAATGATATATTTAATTCTCACTACAAATAGTTCAAAAAGAACTAATTGCCTGTTTTATAAAAATATCTTTTATTTTGGAATATTAATGATATTAATAAATTTCATCAAATCATCTCCAATTACATAACTTATATGGTGAATAAAAATATGTATGTAAAGCAAATCTATGTAAATATATTACATAGATTCATACTTAGGTAGGAATTCTTTGATTTACAAGAAAAATCTATTGATCAAAACAGATAAAACTACAATAGAGAGATATGAGAAAATGTGTAATTGTGCAACATATTTTCATGCATTTTCCCCCCTAATTTCATCATTTATCATATATGCATGTGTTTTATATTTTTATTAGGTTAGTTTTAGTTAATAAACCAGGTTTGATCCTCTGAAAGGCTGAAAATGTGAGACTCAGAATTAAACCCAAACTCTAAGATGTTAAGCAAGTGCTTCACCATGCAGCCATCTGGCCAACTTATATGCTTAGTCTTTAATATAACAATTTTTATAGTTATGACTTTGTGATACATTAGTACTATATAGGGTATGCTCTGACATACATTTTTGACTTACATAGGATTTCATGAAATTATCCATTTATATAAGTTGGGGAGTTTTTGTATTAAACAATTCCATAGTAATTACAGAAAAACAACAGAAAATTGAACTTTTGTAATTTTTTAATGGATGAATCTACAAGACTAACTAAATTCATTTCAAATTTGTCATTAATATCCTGATCATCCTGCTAAACTATATAAATTTCCATCAAATAGTTTAAAAATCTGCCATTTTTAAATGTTTGCAGATAAAGATTAATTGATGTATTTTTGAACTAATCTTCAAAGACATGACCATTCTGTTAAATTTCATAAAAATTCAATGAATATTTCAGATGTTAAAATATTATCTCAGAAATTTGAGTATCTACCATTTTTAGTGTTAAATTTAGAGGGTTAAGTGATCCAACATCAAAGTTACCTTAAGTGATAAAAATCCTTAAGTGATAAAAATATTAGAGAGTTTCATAAAAATCTGCTCATTAGATCACTGTTTTTGTCTATTGTAATTATTTCCCTCACTGATAATTTATTATTTTTATTTTTGAATTAATTAGCATATTTTCATGAAATTTGGTGGTGATAGTCTACCTTTAAAGGCAACTTTGATATTTCATCAATTAAATCTCTAGCTGCCACATTTAAAAATGGCAGATGTTCAAACCTTTGAAATAATCTCTTAATATATTCTAAACTATTCAATTGATGTTTATGAAATTTATCATGATGATCATGCCATTGATTGTAATCTTGATACATTAATTAATCTTATATATACAACTACTTAAAAATGGCAGATGTTCAAATTCTCTTCAAAGAGGAGAATTTCAGCAATATGGCTTTCCTGCATTAGAATGGAATATACTCAGATTATTATCTGTATCATTTAATGTATAAATTAATTGTATTGAATATGGTTTTGATGACATATATTTTAATATATTGTTTATTTTTAATCATTCTGAAATAAATAACACATTTGGAAAGTATGAAATTAGTTTTTTCTGAAAAGCTAATTGCCTACTTTTCAAAAGTAATTTATGATAAATTTATTCTTTTTAATGTTTCAGTACTACACAAATAATAGCAAATTGATATTCTTTCAAATAAAAAATAAAATTTTAAAATTTTTATTAATATATAAGAAAACAAATTTATAAAATAAATATATTTTTATAAAACATGTTTATAAAATATTAAACTTACACCTTCCTGATATGGCGTATATTTCAAATCCCAAATTTCAATTGAAGAATCAGATCTGCAAAAAATGTGTACATAATTTAGTGAATTAGAAACACGAAATAGGCAAGTGTGAACTTGTATTACAATTTATTTAAATTAAGATTTTGAAATGCTAACTGCATTTCTGTCTGATTACAGAAAGTTTCAATTATAATTATATATGGATATTTTTTTGATACTAAATATGAATTTAAAAAATACAATTTAAATCATCTTTTCTCAATTTTTTTAATCTGGAGAAATTCCTGAAATAATTTTTAGATATCAGGGAACTGTTGCATAAAAATTATTAATATATATTTCATGGTACATGAGTATTATCAGTAACTTGTATATAAAATAGTCCAATAATAATTGTGGATGCTTCTTTGAGTAGAGAATGATTTTTCTGTCAATTTGTTTATTTTGGCCAACTTATTTCACTATTATTTATGCGTCATTTTCACTTCCCACAAAAGTTATCAATGCTAATACAAATCAGTAATTAAAAGAAATTTCAGTTTTTCCTTTTCTAAGCAGTGTGCAAAGATTAAAAAAATGACATTTATTTTTAAAATTAAGATCTGTCATGGAATCCCTTTTGGCCTGTTATATTTTTATCTATTGCCCTGTTGTATTTAACATAAAAATACAAAATATAATGTAATTTTCCAATTATTCCTTTTTATAATAATGGAATAAAATAATTATGTAGTATAGTTCTGTCCAACTTCTTTGATGCAGAGAGCCAAATATGCTGAAAGCCTTGGACTGGCAGACTGAAATGTAATTGAATGGAAAAGTTATAGGAAAGATTTAAATTGAAGAGGATTGCCATACAATCAAAAGTTTTCAGTGGCAGTTTCAGATAATTGCAATGTTTTCCATGAATGATATTAAAAAATTAAAAAAATGGGAAGTTGCATAACATCTAGATCTGAAAAATGTGGTACCTGACAAACTCTATTTTAATTCTTGATGAATTTGATGTTTTAAAATATGTTGATGCAGCCCCTAAACTACCAAGTTCATCAGGAATCACATTAAAAAAATCTTGTGGATAGGAGAATACCCATATATAGTACATGCTTAATTTTAATTCAACCAATTTCTCTCTTCACATGATTATATTTCAACCTATGGACTTTAAACTGTGATTACTTGTTATTTTCTGTCATTGTCTTTGTTATTCTTTATTTAAATTGTAATTTTATCATATATATAATTCTGTTCTGTTACTGTTTTCATTACTTTGTCTGTTACTTTTTTAAACTTTATTAGTTGAAGATCAGTTAAAAATGCATCTGGAGCCTGATTTGGCCTGTAGGCTGCCAGTTGGAAGCCCTAACATAATGCACATATTTATATATACTATGCTGTATATATCATCATCATCATCATAATTAACCGTTATCAATCCACTGCAGGATGAAGGTCTCTCCAAATCCAAGCAATTTCCAGTTCTTCCTGTCTACAGCCTCTCTGTTCCAACACCTTGATGTAAAATTAACAATTTCCTCTCCATCTGTAATGTGGTCTCTTTCTTGGTCGTTTTTTATCCCTTGGTATCCAATGAAGTACTTTAGTTGTCAAATATAATATCATATATTCTTATTATGCTGTATATACATATACATATACACCATAGTATATATGTTTATTCTCAGGAAATTTATTACCTAAATTCCATTGGAAGTTATTTACTAAGATTCAAATTACTGCTCTTTGATAATAAATTTCCTGTTGTATGTTTATTTATAGGGTACCATTTATATGTTATAACTGATATCGTTTGGTGAAATGAGATAGTAATTGTCAACGAAGTAAAATTATGCTAGAACATTAGCAAGTAAATTAACATTCAGCCTATTAGATTTACATTCAATGCAATCAGAGATTCTATACTTATACTACAAACTATAAAGATTTTTTACCTTCCAACAGCCAACAATTCGGTATCATCATCATACGCCAAACATTGAATAGCTTGTGGTTGTTTCTCGAAAAATTGTACATTGTGAATTTTAAATTTGTTCATAATAATAATGCACGTGATTAGATGTTACAATATAGGACAAAAAACCTAATATTAAGATCACAATTTTCCACGTGCTTACAGACGATATCATTGCGTTGCCATTATTCGCTATTTCCAAGGAAGGCTATTTCACTTCCAAAAATACTATAATTAAATAAATGAAAACGAATTAAAATTTTTATGTTATTAACTTTAAATATTATTTATATGCTAGTTATAAAATTAAAATTTTTTTTATACTATAAGCGAAATTTTGAAATAATATATGTATATAATAGAAAATATTAAATTTGTCGTTTATTTTTAAATTCATTTTTACGCCACTATCCAATTATTTTTTTTTTTTTGGTAACAGTTTTTACCACTTTCCATTCAATACTAAGTGGCGGGGCAAAACAAGTCCTTCCAAAAACTACCCATCCTAACGTAGAGGTCAACCCAAGGACTGGATCAATCAGATTGTGGAGGACGGTGTTCGGTGGGTTCTTTGATGGAGTGGACCCAAATTCCATGATAAATATTTCCAAGGGTTAAAGATTGGATCCGAGAATCGAACCTCACTTCCAGAGTGGAAAGCCAAAGTGTTTCCAAGAGGCCAACTGGCCGACTCCCATCCAATCATTTGTTGACTAATAAATGACGAGACCAATACAGATCCCCTTCACTTATTTTAATTATATATCACCCTCTCGATCGTATTGTCCTCATGAAAATGCTTCGGTTTTCCACTTTGAAGGACCTGCATTCTATTCTCTGATTCAACCCCTTGGAAATATTTATCATGGGCCAAATCTGTCGATCCCCGTCCTCCACAATCCGGCTGAACCGGTCGGCCGAATTGGAAACGCTTCGGCTTTCCACTCTGGAGGACCCGAGTTCGAATCTCGTCACCCCTTGAAAATATTTATTATGCGGTCCGGGCCCGGCCCGTCAATCCCCGCCCTTCACAATCCGGCTGACTCCTCCGCAGGGGTGGTCAGCCTGTGGAAGGGTTTGTTTCGCCAGTCAGTTAGTATTCTTACTGAATGGAAACTGGCGTCATCTGTTGACAAAAAAAAATCCTGCTGAATCCTCCGCAGGAATGGAGAACTGTGAAAGGACTTGTTTCGTTCCTCTGCTTAATACTCTCCTAAGTGGAAAGTGGCGACATTTGTTATCAAAAAAAGTATATTCATCCCAAATACATAGTGGGATCCACAGATTGGTGGGATCAGTGATCTGTGAGAAAGGAAGATCAATAAATCAGTTCAAACTCACAAAAAAAAATTTCCGAGAATTTCGAATTTGATCCCAATCTATGTTTTCAGAGTTCCGAGCTCAGCTCATCGTTCCTATCTTATATCTGTTGGCTGCTACTTAATATTCTCTTGCTTGAACATATTACAAAAACTTAGGAATAGTCGACCAGATTGGTCACGTAAAAACTCTTCGACTTTCCACTCTGGAAGACCAGGGCTCAACTCTTAGATCCCACATTTTGACAATGTTTTCAAGAGGTCCGGCCTGGTCCATCGATTCCCATCGTATACAATCCTGCTGGTCTGTCCGCAGGGATAGGCAACTTATGGAAGGGCTTGTCGCCCCGTCACTTAGTATTCTTATAAAATGGAAAATGATATCCCTCTGTTGATAAAAAACACCTATAAATAAAATATGCAGAGTACTTTTTGGATATTTTACGCCCCTTTCCAGTCAGGGAAAGGGGCTACCCTATAACTAAGAAGCAGGGCCAGTTCCAACCACGGGCTGAACCCACACCCGTGGAGGGGGCCGGATGGTGAAGGACGGGGATCGCCGGGCCGGGCCTAGCACTCCGAAAAACTTTTTAGGAAATACCAGACCCGGGACGCGAACCCGGGTCCTTCTGCGTGGCACGCCATCAGTGTTATCACTCGGCCATCCGGCCCATATGCTGAATATTCTATGTGGTAAGGTTTTTCATGCGGCTAATTTTTTTTCTTTTTTTTTATGAGGTGACACTTTTTGGCCGGAGCTGTACTTTGTGATCTTATAATTACAGTGATGAGCAATGAAAAAATTGATAGCCTGAGGAAAACAAAAACAACCTTGAACATTTCCTCCACCTATGTCAAGAGGTTTTTGTCTATGATACAAAAATATATTCCTGAAAATGATAAAACTATCATACAGTTTATATCTGAGCAGTAGTTGCTTTTAAACCCTTCTAAAAATAACAACAAATATAGTTCAGAACTTTAATATTCTCAATCTCAACACATGCATATAGGTTTCTGCGAAACAGTGACTATATAATATTACCTCATCCCATCACATTTTTTTGTCAACAGATGACGCCACTTTCCACTCAGTAAGAGTACTAAGTGGCGTTCAATAGTACAATCTAATTGTTCACCAATACTATATAAATACAAATATACATTTCAATAAAGTTAAATAAAAATAATTAACTTTTGTAATTTTTTATAATTTACTTGCAACCCAGAAGATTAACATTTTCCAATAGAGAACCGTACATGACGATCATCTATAAATTAAATAATAAAACAAATGCAAATATTTAGCTCAATATTCTGATTTTTAATATAGAAAATGAATTCAATATTTCATTTATCAATAAACTTACTGCAGATTCAACATCTGTTCGAAGTTTTGGTAAATTAATTAGTTCATTCATTCGTTTAATTTTATTTAACGATGAATCAGATAATTCCTAAAATAAACAAATTTTTATAATACATTTTCTTTAGATTAGGGGTATCTAATCTTAAGTTAAAAGAATAAACTTTAAACATCTGATTTCACATGCGTATGCAATATTTTTTGTTGATATCTTAACAAATAACGATTAAACTTCAAAGGTGTAATATACGTAAAATAAAAAATACAAAATTTAAAAATTAAAATCTGACGCTTTAACTTAGTAATAAATATTTAATTGTAATTATATATATTCTAATTACATCAAAATTAATTGTAATAGTTTTCCATAACAAAGTTGATATTTACTGACAGATCTTACAAAGAAGCACTAGCAAATATCAACAATTCATCATCATCATAAATATAATCAAATTTGGATTAAAAGCCGTGATTTTTTTGATAATAGATGTTATCACTTTCCACTTAAGTAGACTACTAAATGGCAGTGTGAAACAAGCCCTTCCTCAAATTGTCCATTCCTCGGAAGGGTCAACCTGAATAGGGAGGACGGGGATTGACGGGCCGATCCTGAAAGAAAATATTTTCATGATAAATTTTCCAAGGGATGGGACTCGAAATACTATAAAACCCGAGACTCGAACTCGGGTCCTCCAGAGTGGAAGGCTGAAGCGTTTCCACGTGGCCAATCCGGCCGACCGAAAAAAATGGGTTATATAAAATTTCGTATATTTTTTTAACAACCCAAAACAGGGACGTAATATTTTGCATATTATCATTACTCAATCGAATTCGGGTTCTCCGGAATGAAAAGCCAAAAACATTTTTTCGCCGCTAATCTGGCCGACTAAAGCCGTGTGTTAGGCATGTCTTTTTTAGATAATAAAATGTTAAATAAGAATATATTGTTATAAATCGAGAATTTAATAAAAATAAAACAATTATTAATAATTATATAGCATTTAATATTTTAGGTCATTTTTCAATAAATAATATATTATCAAGAACTAGTTTGTAAGCTAATGTTTATTCTGCATTAAAATATTTATTTTCATGAGGTAGTAAAAATTTATATATTTTTATACAGTTATAATTACTTACATTAAATCGATATCTGTTTGGCAATATTATATTACCCAAATAAGATAATTTGACTAAATGAAAAGAAGTAATGTTAAGCAGTTAATAAAACATTTTAAAATAATATTTATAAAAGAAAATAATTTGAAAATATAGAATTACCAAATTGGCATAAACCGTTAACCATTTTCATAGAAGCAGGACATCTACATTCGACTTTTTTATTGACATAATCAGTAACAATGCATTCCGAAAAAGTTTGTTTAAAAAGTTGCATAAGTCTGAAATTATTTAAATAAATTATGTAATTTATATTATATAAATAAAATGTAATTAGAACAAAGATAAAGTTATCAAAAGCAAAAAAAAAATTGTATTTTTTTGTATTTTTGCCTTTTAAAACAAAATAACAATCTTAAAAATCTAAGTTAAAATAAAATGAATAAAATTGTTATTAAATTTATATAATATAGCCTATTAATAAAAATCTCTCTTGTATCAGCTTCTTTCCAGCCTGAAGTTACAAAGTGGCAGAACTATTCCAGTATTCTTACGGATTGTCATACTATAGTGATTCAGCATCAGATGATGGATGGGGTTATACGGAGTGAACCTGACGCGCCCTGATGAAAACTACCAGTATTAGGCCAAGAAATGAATTCAAATTTTCCATATGGCGCTCCAATGCAGTAATGCAATTAACATGAAAGAATCAGAAATTATAGATTTGTATAAATTTTCGGTCGAAAGATAAGGAAGTGATACTATTCAAAAACCATCTATTTGATAGTGTGAAAGCCGGATTCAGATTTGATACAGAATCTGAGGATTGATCCGAAATACTCATTCTGAGAAAAGTTTATCACATCGAGAAATATTCTTTAGAATAAAGAAAGGAATTCATTAATTTCAATATTCAACTATCTGGCTGATTTCCTCACGAGAGTGGCTGTTTCGTAACGGACCAGAGATCGGTCATACATACGCAAATATTAGTAATATTTTTCAACTCATCTTCTTATGAGACTTTACTTACTTTCTCCCAGCCAATACTATGCGACGGGAATTTCAGTGCCCATCACAGGCGGCCCTCATTTCTACTGGGAACAGCCGTCAGATGGAAGATGGGATTCAACGATCCGGGTCCGGATTCTTTCTGAAAACATATTGAATGAGGATCCTTCACCATGGAAGCATAGCAAGCTTTCATCGTAGTCATCCAAACGACTAATAACGCGTCTCCAGCCATATTCTTCTGGACTATTTCTGAGTAGTTTGCCTTCGTAACTCAATAAAACTTATCGCATGTAGTTGCTCCGAATTGCGTCGAAAGACGTCGCGGAGCTCAAGGAAAAAATTTTCAGCACTGTCCTTCTACAGTTAATTAGCGCGTAAAAATTGTGGGATGATGTCCGGTCCCCTGAGAATCCGGAACCTGAGGAATTTTATCCCGTCATTGCTACCATCTCGTCGGTCATGATTGCTCCGTGTACAATATTAGAATTTCGATGTACGATAAACAGTGACGAAAATCTTTGTTCTATATTAATAGACCTTTCAAGAACATATTCTATCAGGCTGATGAGGAATGTTAAAAACATATCCGAAATGCATTTCTGAAAATCAGATGTACAACTCTTGGAATATAGGTCATATATTTTTATCTGATAAGCAAATCATATCTGAATAAAGATTTTTATTCCAAGAATGACATATCTGATCGAATTCTTTGAAGTGAAAATAAGTGAACTCATTTCTTAACGATAAATTGTATACCTGTAAAATATTGATTGCTCATCTTCCGCAATAATTCTACAGACTACTTCATTCATCTGATTTCATGATTGAACTCATTTCTTAACGATAAATTGTATACCTGTGAAATATTGATTGCTCATCTTCCGCAATAATTCTACAGACTACTTCATTCATCTGATTTCAATGATTTTGGGATATAACCGACCTTAGATCATTTGAAATTTTCAGTATAAAGGAGTCAAAATAAAAAGAGTATAGAGATATTTTCTAGATAAATATAATACTTTTATTGGTCACATCCTTAAATTGTTTTGGAGAAATTTGAAATATTATCCATCAGTGGCGAAATTTAAAATTTTTTGCCCCTCGCAAAGTATTATTCAGGCCCTACCACAAAAAATTATATAAATATTTTTATCCAATAATAATGTACAAATATGGGATCTGCAAACTTCAGGCCGATTCGAGTACAGATAAATGCACACGGGGTCCAGGTTAGAGAAGGAATGTGTATGTCGCAGGGAGATGATAAAAATGGAGATTTGATCAAATCCCTAAGGTAGATGATCAATAAAAGACTTCGCAGTACTTTTAATTGTGATCCTAAATTAGAAGCATATGACCAAAATTTTTTAATGTTTGCCAAACAAAAGATTCAGTTTTTAGATCAACAAGCAAAATGGGTGACATTAATGATAGATGAAATCCACCTAAAGTCATATCTTGATTATAAAGGAGGAAATGTTATAGTTTACAACTGTGAGTAGGCAGCAACTTCTGCTCATGTCGTTATGATACAAAGTCTTTTCTCACCATACAAAGATTTTGTGTATATACTTCCTGTTAAAACAATAACTGCAGAGGTTCTTCATAACTAGATCATGAAAGTGGTCAAAGGACTAGAAAGTATTGGTTTTCAAGTTGTAGCAGTGATTACAGATGATAATGCAATTAACAAGAAATCAATGTCCTTTTTTTGCTAAACCACCAAAACTAAGTATTGTATATCAACATCCCATAAATCAAAGCAGACCACTTTTTTCCTTATTGATACTGTTCACATTCTAAAATGCATCACAAATAACTGGTTAAACCAGAAATATCTGGGACAGTGCATGTATTTCCAGATTTTATTGAAACCAGCAAATGGAAACAGTCCCGCCTAAACTTCACCCAGCATCACTTTTAACATTGAAGAGGTTTTTAAAAACCGATTTTCTCAGACTTAAGAAAATAATTAAAAGCTTATAACATAGGTATTTATTTTATCTTGGTAGATTGTATAAAATGCTATTAAATCTTTTAAGCATTATCCATCATCTCTTATAATAAAAATTAAAATAAAAAATTAAAATGCTCCAAAAAATAAGCAGCTTCAGATTACACAAAATTACAAATTGTATTCAAATCCTTTAAATAAAAACTATCCTATCGTATAGTAAACAGAATCTATCACCTCTTATAGTAAAAATAAAAATACTCCAAAAAAGTAAGCAGTTTGAGATTATACAAAATTACAAATTGTATTCAAATCCTTTAAATAAAAACTATCCTATCGTATAGTAAACAAAAAATAATAATAAGCATTATAATAATAATAATAAATGTACTAAATAATAATGATGTGAAAAAACAGCTTGAGGAAATTACAATTTATTGCTCAGTTTTTTTTTAATGATCCTTTAAAAAAAAAAAACAGTTTATTTAAGCATTTTTCCTGATAGACTTGACCTTATTTTTGTGTTAAACAGAACAGTGATAGAAAAAGCTTTCTCAGATTGGACCTTGTTTCCAACAAAGCAACAAAATTTGTTTCTATAACCAGTGGCGTAGCTGACGGTCAGCAGACCCCGCGACGTGGGAGGCACCAAGCTTCGTGGGGCCCCAACTCACCCTGAAGAAAAAACCTCTAAAACCCAAATAATCAATGCCCAATAATTTCGATTTTAACGCAAAACAGTTAAACCTATTTAACGTAGGGCGTCGGCGTTCGTTATCTGGAACTCTAAAACTTAATGGTAATTTACAATTTATGTATTGTTTTTATATACATTTTTTTATGTTTCCGGATGCAGCGATTATTTGATTAAAGCGCACAGTAATGCAGTCTCTCGAAAGTGAAAGCTATCACAAACTAAGCTGTATACATCTATAGTCTATGTCGCAGGGAGATGATAAAAATGGAGATTTGATCAAATCCATAAGGTAGATGATCAATTCACGGAAGATGTTAAAATAACAACACTGTGGGGTGATTTCCCTAAAGAAACTAAGTGATTTGATCAAATCCTTTAACTGTTTTAGTGAAAAGATGAAATAATATTGTTTAGATATTAAAAGTATTTATTTAGTTCCTAAAGAAACTAAGTGACTTGATCAAATCCCTTAACTGTTTTAGTGAAAAAATGAAATAATATTGTTCAGATATTAAAAGAATTTATTTAGTAAACCATGCATTATTAAATGTAGAGTAGGTAATACAACAATAGTCATTGAGAGGTAGAATAGGTAATACAACAATAGTCATTGAAACACAAATTATTTAATCGAAACTAATTAACAAAAGAAATAGGTACTTAAGCTGATATTTTTAAAAACAAAAATGATATTTTTAGTGAAATTTTAAACATTTTTAGTGAATGTAATTAATAAATAATAATGTTTATTCATTTTTATTAAAACATGTTATTGATTTGTGCATCTCGAGTTACAAAGTACGTTTCATTTTTTACAGGCACATCTTTTTGTTTTACATTGTATTTTGGATTGTTCACAGGAACACTTCTTAAATCCTTGACCTCCAAATAAGGAAAATTTTTCTGCAATCTCACGTAGACTTAGGTTAGTCCGTGAAACTGTTTCGGTAAATGTAGTAGTAGCTATTTGAAGAGCGTTTTTAGGTAGCCAATCTTTTATAATTCCAACTGAGGTACCAATTTGGTATAAATTATTTTTTATTTACTTTTTTTTACAGGCACATCTTTTTGTTTTGCATTGTATTTTGGATTGTTCACAGGAACACTTCTTAAATCCTTGACTTCCAAATAAGGATAATTTTCCTGCAATCTCACGCAGACTTAGTGGAACTGTTTCGGTAATTGTTATAGTAGCTATTTGAAGAGCGTTTCTAGGTAGCCAATCTTTTATAATTCCAACTGAGGTACCAATTTGGTATAAATTATTTTTTATATCTAATACGATTCCCACAATGTTATTCCCATCTAATGGGCCTCTATCTACCTTAGGTAAATCGACCAAAACTGTGGAATCCACTAACACGTCTTTAAATTTCTTCAAAGAAACTTCTTTTATTTTTTCATCTGATCTTCTCAGGTGTTTTGCAGCATTTTCCCTTTGATCTTTAATGCTCTCTTCTTTTTGGCATAAATAGCGTAGAATTTTCGATCGATATCCTTCTTCTCCTACTGTATTCCCACATATTGCGTGCACCGGATTTTTACAAATGTCACATGAATGGGCTTCAGTAGATTCCATTCCAACAAACAACACAACATGCTTTACTGTCGCTGACAGCTGCTTCCCCCCTTCTGATTCAACTAACACTACAGATGTTTTAACTGCTGAAGCAGGAGTTGAAGTAGAGTTGTTAACTGGTTCGAGTTGTCTTGTTGACGATAAAGAAATTGATTCAATTTCTGGTAGATCCTCTAAATTTAAAGATTTTTGGTGAGTAAATCAACTGCTGGTAGATCGTGTGATATTGAAGTATTATTGTTGGTTGATTTAACTATTGATAGATCATTTGAAGTTGAAGCATTGTAATCAATTAATTCAGATGCTGGTAGATCTTTTGAAGTTGAAGCATCGTTGTTGTTTTCTAAGGAAGCTGCTAGTAAGTCTTTTGGTGTTAAAATAATGTCATGGTCCTGCTGATTAAGAAGTAGATCAAGTCCTCTTCAGTAACAAGTTTTCAAAGCAACTCTTTCGAAATATGACTAGATTGGAGTCCTGTTTTTGGTTCTGTTCCAAATAAAACTTTATCTACCTTAGGTACATCCACCAAAACTGTGGAATCCACTAACACGTCTTTAAATTTCTTCAAAGAAACTTCTTTCATTTTTTCAGCTAATCTTTTCAAGTGTTTGGCATCATTTTCCCTTTGATCTTTAATGCTCTCTTTTTTTGGCATAAATAACATAGAATTTTCGATCCATATCCTTCTTCTCCTACTGTATTCCCACATATTGTGTGCACCGGATTTTTACAAATGTCACATGAATGGGCTCCAGTAGATTCCATTCCACAAACAACACAACATGCTTTACTGTCGCTGACAGCTGCTTCTCCTTCTGATGCAAGTAACACTACAGATGTTTTAACTGTTGAAGCAGGAGTTGAAGTAGAGTTGTTAACTGGTTAGAGTTGTCTTGTTGTCGATAAAGAAATTGATTCAATTTCTGGTAGATCCTCTAAATTTAAAGCTTTTTTTGTGAATAAATCAGCTACAGCTTTCGTGTGGCATTGAAGTGTTACAAGTATTGTTGGTTGATTTAAGTATTGGCAGATCATTTGAAGTTGAAGCATTGTAATCAATTAATTCAGATGCTGGTAGATCTTTTGATTGTTGTTGTTCTCTAAGGAAGCTGCTGGTAAGTCTTCTGGTGTTAAAATAAACACACGGTCCTGCTGATTAAGAAGTAGATCCAAGTCCTCTTCAGTAACAAGTTTTCAAGCAACTCTTTCGAAATATGACTAGATTGGAGTCCTGTTTTTGGTTCTGTTCCAAATAAAGCTTTGTAAAGTGATCGTTTAATGGTTCGATGAAAAGAGGAATTCTTTTGGAATTGAACAAAGTAACAACCTATAGCCCAATTTTTTGTGTCATTGTCAATTAGCCAAGCACGTAACATAGCTTCAACAACTTGATTTGATCGCTCAACAGATCCTTGACTAGCTGGATGTCTAGGCCTACCATTTACAATTTTGCAATTGGCCACAGGCTTGTTAACTCTTGTATGACAGCAGCTGTAAACTCACGGCCGTTGTCGCTTTGTAGTATATGAGGACAATCTACTTCCAAAAATATTTTTAATAGCTCCATTGCTACTTCAGCAGCTCTTTTTGAAGTCAACGGTCGAAGAAAGCTGAATTTCGTCGATTGGTACTGATAGTGTAATAGCCATTTGTAATTTCTATCTATCTGGGGTCAACTGTAAGTCAACTAAATCGACTTGGCCACGATGATTGAAGTCGCTAGATACAATTGGGCGAACAACAATTCCTTTTCTTGGAAATTTTTTTAGACTGACATACCGTGCACAGCTTTAAAAACTCCAGTACAACTAAAGTAGGTATTAGGTATTTCGATTTCAAACTATACAGCATTTTATCTCTTTCTCCGTGGCCAGTTGACTGATGGGTTTCCCGAAGTATGTGGTAAAAATTTTCCGTTGGCACTATTTTCACAATTGGATCGGAGTCAGACTTTCTCTTCAAAATCAAAGATTTTTAGTACCTATTTCCATAACATCGTATTTTTTCCACAATAGTACTGTTTATGTGTCCGTTGCAGTTTAAGTAGTGGTGCTAATTTAAATTGTTCAATGACTGTGATAGCTTCTTCTATCCTTTCGCGAATCCACAAAGGTTTTTCTTTATCATGCCGCTTGTTCAAACACGTCCTGATAGTTTCATTAAATTGTTCTTCAGATACAAATTCGGTCAGAGTTTGATTTTTTTCTATATCTGAACCCATTTTTCTACGGTAGGTACTTGATAAAACTCGTAATATAGAAAACAATAATAAAAATGCGCGCAACCTTCCTCACATAATGTTTGGGCGCTACTGTGTGTGTCACGTCAGAAGCGCGGCGCTGGCCGGCACGGATGCCGGAGGGGAGCGGTGACGTAAAGGGGAGTGGGTGGTATCAAGCGAAACATAGAGCTGTGCGAGTCCTGTCTTGACTGATGTTTATTTCATCTTTTCACTAAAACAGTTAAGGGATTTGATCAAATCACTTAGTTTCTTTAGGGAAATCACCCCACAGAGTTGTTATTTTAACATCTTCCGTGAATTGATCATCTACCTTAGGGATTTGATCAAATCTCCATTTTTATCATCTCCCTGCGACATGTATACGAGTAAATGATAACGCCTATTTATATACAAACTCCTGTTTATTTGGAAGAGAATAAAAATTAAATTTTTGAATTTGGTTACAAGAATGAAAAGAGAAAAATCAAAGAAACGATATATAATATATATGAACGGAATTGACTACGCCTATGATTTACCGACAGCAAACGAATTGAAATATCGCTCTCAAACACAACATACCTGAAAGAGTCGGACGAATCGAAACTAAGCTATCCAAGATCTAGAATCCTTCTTTTTCAGAAAGGACAATTTCTCTCTCTAATCTCTCTTTCTCTTTTCTTTCTCTCTCCCTCTCTCTCTGAGAAATATATGATTCATTCGTTGATATCACTCCGATATTTTTCGATGTTTATAATAACTTCCATTCTCATAGTCCGGCTCTCCCATTATTTACTTCGCACGAAGACGATTCCCAACCCGTTTTATTTATATTTATTTAAAGTAAAGGAGTTAACAATAATAATTGATGGGGTTTAAAAAATAAGCTAAAAGTTCATTTTCGTTTCGTTGATTTTTAACGTATTAATAAGATTACATAAAGATGATACAATGACAGTAATAATATTGATCATACAAAATTAAATGATATAATAAGATTACAATTTATATAATAACAATATAAATCAGTTGATATAGTAATATAATCGTTTGAATAAAAATATATATGATACAATAATTCAAAAAAATAATGATAATCATATAAAAAAGACAATAAAATAAAAGTGTTTCAGCATGATATTTTGCGGATCTCAAACAAAATTGCATCATTTAAAACACAATTGAAATGATCAAAAGAAAATATATTTAAAATTTTTTCTTATGGATTTTAAATTGGCAAAATTTCTAATCACATCTTTTATTTCAATATTTTTGGTTACTACTCCTACTGCTACACTGTTCTGATTCAATGAATGTTTCACTCTTTTCATGATGCACTTAATTTCTATTGTATTATATTGTTAATTTAAAAAGTATACAAAAATACAAACAAAGAGGATTTGGGCCCCCTTTAATTCTGTGCCCCCGCGTTGCGGGGTCTGGCACTTTGTAGTTCCGCCACTGTTATCCATACTTTTTCAAATATTTCGCTGTTTAATATACAATGTTACTCACAATTCCCTCTCTAGGGGAGCCCGCCTTGACGTGGCGAGAGGGTTTGTGCCGACAGGGACTATGTCTATATCTGTACAGTCGGGCCGATATTTTCATAGTGTCATAGTGTCGTCGTCTCTACAATGACATCGTCTCTATAGTTATATAGTCTCTACAGTGGCTCACTACAGTCAATGACTGTAGTGGCCACCGTAGAAACGTATGTCTTGCAGATATGAAAGTTAGAGTTCTTATTTAAATTATTCCAGGAAATTATTATGACAGTGCATTTATAGCTGCTGATAACCTTATCTTACAAGAGTTGAACTATATAAAAATGATTTCATTAAGTGTGATCTGAATAAATTTTAGTATATATGAAAATGTCCATCAAATTATATCTTCTTAATGACTTAACTTTCTTAAATGCATATTTTGTATCTAAAGAACTGACTTAAAAAAACATAACATTAAAATCCAGAGAAAAAGAGATCCCTTGAAAAAATTCTGGAAATAGTCTAGAAATCCAGCTTAGAGTTTTCTAGATGCCTGAGTACTTGATTGATTAGATGAAGGATCACTGCTAAATTTACATGAGAAGCTATGCAATGCAGGTCAATCCAGAGAGAACATTACAAGTTGGCTAGATCTATCTTGGGATAAGTCATTATTGTAGATGAGGATCAATGGCTACAACCTAGATCTTTAATTCCAGTAATAATAATTCTCACAAACTTTATATGCATATTGAAATTTGAATGATAGCTTTCCCATGATTATATTTTTACTTAGTTTTATGCCACTTTCATCTTTGTTAGAAATTAAGCAATGGGTTACCAACATGAAGATGATGATGATGAGACTAATGATCACTGAACCTGACCAAGATCCTTTCAAAAAAAGTCAAAGAATTTAGATATGAATTAGATATGTGATTCTACAATATACTTTCATGTTACTACATCCTGGAACCTTACATGTCAAAAGCTTATTGCATTAGACATGGCTTTTCTGTATCGTACCTTAAAAAATTCTTATATCTGATTCACTCAAAGTCTATTTCTCTATGTGGCTTTACACTCAAAAGTCTATCAATTTTGAATTTATCATTAAAAATTTGATTGATAAATTTATAATATCATAAAGCAATAGCAGTTATCTTATGTAAATCTAAATTTCTATATTATAGGTGTTTCAAAAAAGACTTTACAACTTTGCAAGTATGCAGAGATTTATTCAGTAGATTTCAGAATAGGTTACTGCATTAATTTATAGTAAAATACACAAGGTTTAGTTGACACAGTACTGTAATGTCAAATTCCACTATCACAAGTATGAGGAAGCTGCAATTCAAAATGGTTACTTTTACAAGAATGGAACATGCTCAACATAGTTTTGATTTGAAGAAATGAAATCTGCAACAACTGTTCAATGGAAATTTCACACCAAGTATGGCAAGAATCCTTCCAGTAGACCTATAATTTATGATTGGAATCAGAATTTTGCTGAGACCGGCTGTTCAGTTTGCTCTATCAAATCCACAGGTTGTTCATGTGTTTCTATGCTATTGTGGAGCAAGTAAGGGAGAATTTTGTTTGTAGTCCTATAAAATCAATGCAATGAGCATCTCAAGAGAATGGGCATTTCACATTGACTATTTTTGTCATTTATTATGCATTTGAAACCATACAGATTTAAACATATAAAAAATGATAAGCACCAAATTTCAAGTGGGAAAACAGTTTATTATCGCTTTGTGAAGTACTTCCAACTTAAAGAAGTCATCTTCAACATTTACAAATCAAAAGAACAGAATACATAACATTTTGGAACAAGAAGCATAGAATACATTTAAATTTAAATATTTGTAAAAAAAAGAAAGAATTAATTAAAATTATTAAACTTATATGATTAAATACAAATAATAACACTGAACAAGTTATAAATTGTCAACTGCAACAAACAGAACCAATGTTAATTATAGAGTTATATAATGTTATATACCAAGATCATATGTTAATAGGAGAACTGTCACTTAAGGGATAAAAATATCATTTTTATATGTTTATCACATAAGTGGAAGCTTATATATGAGCCGCTCACTTGCCAAATCGATTAACTCCACAAAACGAAAAGTAGAGAAAAATGATAAAATAATATATATTATTTTTTAAAATTCCCTTTAAAATATAAATTCAAATAAACATTGTATATTATTATAGGTGTAGCTTTTATCTAACATATAAAATGCATAAGATAGTATATCCTTGGAGTAATCGTTATTTTTATTACAATTTTTATGTGATTGATGGAGTTAATCGATTTGGCAAGTGAAAAGAAAAAATAATAATAATACCATTGAATTCAATCTTCAAAATATTTTTAAAAATAAGTTAATACAGTATATATTTCAAATGTTAAACAAAAGTTTGGTTGCTAGATAACGCAAAGCATTGGGAGAACAAGGTCAAATGCAGAGTTAAGATTGGTTCCCACTTTCTGTCGCAGAAAGCGGGAACGGTCAAAAACCGTTGCAGATAAACATGGGGACAATTCCACTTGTGGATTCTCACAGTTGTGATAAGCTTCACTTTCCCCAAGATTCTTAGTGCTGCCCCCATAATTCATTTCCTGTAAAACAACTAATCATGAAAGGCTCACGCTGTTTACCAAATGATGCTATTAGCTGCAGTAAATGAGGAAACTGAAACAAAATCGAGGAAGAGAAAATGTTGGATCGAAAATATTTATAAGAAGAAATACAAACAATGTTTCTATGCAATTTTGATTAAAGAGATGAGATTTAATGAAAGAGAATCCCACCATCTTGAATCTCAAAGTTGCCAACCATTCAACGTCACAAAATGCATGGATTTCATTGGTGAATGTTATCTCGACGAATTTTACCATCATAGAAAAGTTGAATCCATCTAGACACTGGATGGTAGCAGTTTTTACTGTATGGTATGACGCCAAAACTGCACTGCTTTATCCACAACATGCAACATGCGCAGTTCCCTGCTAATGGGAACCAACTTTCAGTCGCAGTCATCGAGTTATGGTTGTAGTAGAGTCTCCATATTGTCTGCCTTATTTTTGATTTTAATCATCTTTTACTTTGTTTAATATAATATATTATTTATTTTACAAAGGCATTATTCTATTAATATCCACATATAACAGACCAATTAATTATTTTTTATGACAAAATGAACAGTTTGCCGTTATTATGGCCTAACTGATTAATTATTTTTTATGACAAAATGAACAGCTTGCTGTTATTATCTAATATATACTATTGTATTAAAAAATTACTTAACTAAATTCTTATTGTTGTATCCTAGATGACTAAAGAAAGATCTTGACTAAAACAAAAAAATTTATTCAATAAAAACTGGTTAGCCAAACTTTCATGTAGGTGGTATCGCACCTTTCTTACACGTCTCTGATCCTTCCAATTTAGTGATTTTAAAAGATGTAAAAATATATTTCTAACTTAGAAAGATAAATTCAAAAAATGTCTTAGGCATAATATGACACTTATAAACATTTGAATTGCATTATTGCCACAATTTACATAAGAATATGGAGTTAATCAAATTGGCTTCTGAAAGAAAGAAATTATTATTCAATGGCCAAAAAAATTTTGTTATTTAGTGGTATTAAGCCTATTAAGAAAAATTTTTTTATTATAAATAGTTAATAGCCAATCAAGTGTATCGACATTAAAATTTAAAGAAATTCAAAAAGTGGAGTTAATCAATTTGGCTTGTGAACGGCTCATATAATGATCCATATATCCCATATTTCCCATTCTGGAATTATCCATATGATGAATAATCCTAGATTTATCATGATTCAAGCAATCATTGATGTAGATAAGGAAGCTCATCAGGAATTCTGCACAGAAATGTTGCATCAGATTGAGGTGAAAGAGTCATTACCAGATCACATCATCTTTAACTATGAGTGGACATCTCATGTTAGCAAGAAGGTTAACACACTTAACTGCAAAATTTGGGGCAGTGAAAATCTACACACATCTGTGGAACATGTTTATTATGGTCCAAAGGTGAATGTTTTTTATGCCCTAAACAAAGTGATGATCCTTTTTTTTTTTAGAGAAAATCATCAACAGTTTCATGTACAGTGGGTGATCGGTTAATGAACATAATCCGTTCCAAGAAAAAAGATTAATGTATAGTTTATTTGGAATTAGAGAATTGAAAATTCGCCGCCCACCGACTGATGTATAAAATACGAATCAACAATTCCGTTCTGTTAAAGGTTCATTCTAAAACCATCTCGGCCGCGACGTGACTGGATGCGATCAAGGTAGGCACGTTTTATTGACTCTTACCTGTAAAAATCTCGGATTCCGTGAAATGCAGAATGTTACTTTGTTTTAATTTTGAAACTTTACCGATTGTCAACGTTAGATGTTATCACTAATCGTTGTTAAGAAACACCGTTATTAGTAACCACGTGATCTAAAACTATCTCGGCTGCGACGCGACTGGACGCGATCACGTTAGATCGCTTTCTCCAAGGATTCCTTGGCTTCCTCGCCGTGGCCACTATAACAGACAAGTACCGTATTATCTATGAAAAATAGATTTATATGTTCATAAAATAAAATAAAAGCATTATGTAATATTTATATGGGTATATTCTTAAAACAAATTTTAAATTTATTTCAAATCCATTTTTTTTCCTATTTTAACTCGATCAGCTTTTTAAAATTTATATAACTCACTATTTTGTCTTCACTCTCACTGTTGACTCTATTTATTTTGAGAGAATTTCTTTAAAATTGGGAATGAAGAATGTTTTCATTTGGCTTATCAATATGGATAAAACAATAACTGGGTCGGCCGGATTGGCCGCGTGAAAACGCTTCGCTTTCTACTCTGGAGGACCCGGGTTCGAGTCTCGGGTCCCACCCTTTGAAAATATTTATCATGGGGTCCGGGCCCGGCCCGTTGATCCCCGTCCTCCACAATCCGGCTGACCCCTCCGCAGGGGTGGGCAGCCTGTGGAAGGGCTTGTTTCGCCCCATCACTTAGTATTCTCCCTGAAGGGAAAGTGGCGTCATCTGTTAACAAAAAAAAACAATAAGTGGGACGGCCGGATGGCCGAATAGTAACGCGTTGGCGTGCCATGCAGGAGGACCCGAGTCTGGTCCCGGATTTTTTGGGGGTGCTGGACCAGGCCCGGCGATCCCTGTCTTTCACCATCCGGCCCCCCTCCACGGGTGTAGGTGCAGCCCGTGGTTGGAACACCCCCTCCACAGGTGTGGGTGCAGCCCGTGGTTGGAACTGGCCCCGCCTTTAGTAATCTCTCTGATTGGAAAGGAGCGTAAAAATGCAAAAAAGTGCTTAATAATCTCCCTGATTGGAAAGGGGGCGTAAAATATGAAAAAAAAAACAATAAGTAGTCTTATGACTTATCTTTATACTAGCCTGGAAGTAATTTCACGCAGAAAAATTTAGATTATAAAACTGATAATATTACAAACTTAAACTGTTTTATCTGATTATGAAGAAAATTATGAAACTTAATTAGTACACAACTAAGTAAAACAAATAAAATAATGATGACTTAAAGTAACAATAATAAATAATCTGTATCACATCTAAAGTAAACTTTGTCATCGTATATTGATTTTAGAATGTAAAAACGGGTTAGATATCAATATTTTCGAACAATATTTTTTGGAAATTTCCAATGTTTATGTCGAATAAGAAACACAAACGTCAGCTTATAATATGAAAGTTGTAATGTAAAAGTTATTCTTATTGTTTATTTAAATTTTGTTAAATAAAATTAGTAAGAATACCAAATTATACTTTGCAAAAAATAGGTGAGAGAAAAGAAAAATCAAGTTGCAAAACATATAATTTAAATACTGTATATTGATTTTCACCGATTTTCTTACACGTAACTTAGTGACAGATACCTGATATCGGACGTTTATCAACATTTATGAAAATTTATGTTCCAGAATTAAAAGAAAATCATAAATTGTATAAATTTATCTTGTTTACCATATAAATGAATATAAGTGAATAAGAAATATTACAATACTAGAATTTAAAATCAGAACTTACGTTTGCAATTTTTTGTAAACGTGCACTTCCTTAGAATTACCTGCCACATACAATTACCACAGTGCTGTTAAAGTAAAGAAGTGTTAATTTATATTATTATGTATCAATAACTACTGCAACCATAACAGAAATTTCTCTGAGATCAGCAAATGTCGCAGCAATAGAGCCGTAACTTTCCTAAACATAGTTATATTTTCGTCTTTATGGAACTACTACTGTGATTTTTGCTGATCTCAGAGAAATTTCCGTTATGGTTGCAAGTAGTTACATAATAATATAGATTAACACTTCTTTACTATAACTGCACTAAAATGCAAAATGCAGTTGCACTAGAATGCTAAAATATTTGCTTAGGAAAATTTTCGCTTTAGCTATTTAACAACCAATATAGCATCATGCATACAGTTTTCTTCCAATCTGCATTTGGTTAACTGATTTATTCTCTAAAAGAATGAACTGGCTAGTAGTTACATAATAATATAGATTAACATTTCTTTACTATAACTGCACTAAAATGCAAAATGCAATTGCACTAGAATACTAAAATGTTTGCTTAGGATTTGCTTAGGAAAATTTTCGCTTTAGCTATTTAACAACCAATATAGTTTTCTTCCAATCTGCATTTGGTTAACTGATTTATTCTCTAAAAGAATGAACTGGCTGCAAACCGATTGGTTGTTAAAATATGCACACCCACCAATCTTATAGAAAAATCTATTATTGATGTCATCCATCCGTCGCTTTCTATTATTCATTGTTTGTGATATACTGGGGAGTATCTAAACTGGTTAAAGAACTACTTGCAGTTAAAACAAGCAATTAAAAATGCATTTCCTTAGAAATGAAGGTAGGTTACCACATGAGGCATCCGTTTTTAAGTAAACTATTTCTATTATTATGACCACTGATATCAATCGTCAAACTGTTGGCATAAAAATTTAATTGATTTTTTACAGTAGTAACTTCCGAAAATTTTAATAATCAACCATAATATTATACTTATAATTAAAATGATTATTCTGTTACAATAATAAATTTCATTGCACAACAATAGTTTCCGCTGCGTTATTGTTTTAAAGTTGCAATTATTCACGATATTCAGAATAAAAAATAAAAATGAGCTTGCCACTGATATCAATGGTCAAACTGTTGGCATAAAAATTTAATTGATTTTTTACAAGAGTAACTTCCGAAAATTTTAATAATCAACCATAATATTATACTTATAATTAAAATGATTATTCTGTTACAATAATTATTTAATAATAAATTTTATTGCACAACAATATTTTCCGCTCCGTTATTGTTTTAAAGTTGCAATTATTCACGATATTCAGAATAAAAAATAAAAATGAGCGAATTTCAAAATAAGGAAGAAATTAAACACCTTGAGTATTTATTTCAACAGCACTATGTATGTTTTTTTACATTATTTTCTAAAATGTGTACAAAATGTTGGCTTATATGTTCAATCCACAAAATATAGGTACAAGTTTCAAAACTCAAATTCAGACTTTGGGATTACATCGGTCGAGTTGCAGATTCATCCTCATCTCTGACACGATTGAGCAGAGAAATTTCTCAATTTTATCAAGAGAACTGGCCTAATTCAGAAACTTTTTTTCTTGCACAAGAAGTCAATTAATATCTTGAAACTTTCGATATAAATTATTATAATTATGAGGTTATGGTTTAATAAATTTTTATTTTTAAGTAGGATCAGCAAAAATTATGGAATATATTCGAAGAACATTTAATAAATATTCACGAATCCATTAATAATTATCAGAAATATCTCGATCAGTTTCAAGAACATCTTGAATCGCTTCAGAAGAAACAATCAGAAGTGAAAGCCGCAAAACGAATATTGGAAGTAGGTTAAAATGTCAAACTTTATTCCTGTTTATCATTTATAAATTTGTTATATTTTTTATTCTTTTTTAGCATTCTATCAAAGGAAAACAATCAAAAGCTACGATCGAAGCGGTAATATATTCTTTTATATCAGATTTATTTGATATTTTCATTCTTTTGCTGTAAAATTTTACATTTAGGCGGATGAAAAGTTGCACAGGAAGAGAAGATTGTACGAGCGTATCCATAAAGATGTTACTAGTGAATTTCCGAAAGTTATGTCCAGGTAAAATATTTTAATCATTTTTCTTTCATTGCTGTACATTTATGTGTAAATTTTCCTCTGCAGCCGAATCAGTTTTATAGTGCAAATCATCGGTAAGATGTTTAGAATTACAGAAGACTTTTGCAAGATGAACGCAGAGGTAATAAAATTTTACATATTGTGTTTTATTTTATAAAAATTCTTTAAATATATTAATATAAATTTTGAATTTAAGGTACAGAAAGTTGCCAAAGAAACCTTAAAAGACTTGCATCATTCCACAGTGGATTTTTCAATGAATAAAAGTAACGATGCCATCAATTTATCTCCACATGAAAAATATACTTCGTGTCCAATCGATAGTGAAGAATCAGTGGTTTCTAATCACAAAATAAAAGCACCAAAAACTATTTAAATTACAAAAATAAAAGTTGATTTATCATGAAATAAAATTCTTCTCTATGCTAGAAAAATTAATAATTTTTTTATAGCGATATTAAGTTAACTTAAGTAATTCCGCAATAAAAATATTTACATTCTAATAAGTAAAGACTATTGCGATCTGTATAGAGAGTAAATACATTTATGATTTCTTTATCAATCAATATAAATCAGATCTTTGACAAAAAATGAAAAAATTCATTTTGTTGATGTAGTTTGGTTAATCAAAAATATGAATTTATTTTTATATACTTCTAACATATTTGATCAGAAATGCATTTTCAATGGCCTTAATAAAGTTGCGTTTATATTATTAATTTATCTTTTATGTATTTATGCATATTTCTAAAATATTTTATTCAAATCTTTATTATGAATTAATTATCATGTTATACACTTCAGATTACTATTTCTTGAAGTTCGATGAACTTTAACTGAGGAAGCAACTACAATATTTTTTTTTTCTTTTATTTTGCCTCTGATTCGATGATTTATTCGCCAATAGAATAAATTTTTTACTTTAACTGAGGGAGCAACTACAATATTTTTTTTTCTTTTATTTTGCCTCTGATTCGATGATTTATTCGCCAATAGAATAAATTTTCCATTTTAAACAAGCATATTTCTTTCTTACAGAAAAATTGTTGAGGTCATTTTTCTATTTTTCTCTGTTATTCATTGGTTATTTTGAATTAATGTAATTTATGCATACTTATGTATTCATAATAGTAAATATTAAAAATAACTTAGAATACATCGAAAATCTTAGTCGTTGTTTAAACTTTTAAAATCTATCAAATTAACCATATAAATGTTAACAAAATGTCGAAATTAAAATAAGAAAAAAGGATAGTCCAAATACTGACCACCATTTTATTTTTGGTTATATTCAAAATTTATTAAAATTTTATACAAAGAAACTGTTAGAAATAGTATCCTGAACTAGAAATCTCGTTACTAAGAATCCGTTATTATATGTAGTAAATTTTCTGAAATAAGTCAAAATATCACTTCTGGACTGTGAATTCTAAATTTTGATCGTGACAAAAATTTCCATTTAACAATAAAAAAAACAGATAAATATAACTAAAACGAATGCACAAGTTAATGGAAAGTAGTATTTATAAGTTTAGTTGCAAAATATTGATATAAATAAAAAATAATAATAATTTCTCCTTCTTCTTGCTCTTTACTTTCTTCAAATCTTCCTTTCCATTGTTTCCTTATATTTGCTGATACAAATTTTGGCCTTTATACTTGGCATAGGATACTTCTTGACATATTGTAAGAGAAAATACAAACATTAGTTTTATAATATAGAATATATATATGAAATTACGCCTTTGCTCTAAGAGCTTTTATTAGTTGAAGTATAATATAAAAGTTTAGCGTAACGTTTCATTTTTTTTAATTCATAATGCAAGTGATAGTTGTTTGTGGGGCTTTTAGGGGGTTCGCCTGGCTAAAAAAATTTATCCTAATGGATCTGAGAGAGAGAAATGTATTGGTTTAGTGCTATATAATTTATATAGCCCATGTTTGCCACGTAGATACTCGAACTATCAGCTATTGCAGGTGTGTCAAACTCATTTTAATTCGAGGCCATTTAATGAATCTGTAAGATTGCCGCGGGCCACGTCACATTTAAATTTTTTTTATTACATTTTGAAAAAAGAAAATTCAGAAATATACATAGGATAATTAAAAACATTATGTAATCAAATCAATATACATGGTACCTCGGTATACGTCCTTAATCTGTTCCAGATCCTTGGACTTATGCCAAACGAATTTTTCCCATAAGAAATAAAGGAAAATGATTAATCCATTCCATAAAAAAATCCTATTATTATTGGCTTATTATACATTGATGGGATTGTATAAAATAATTTAAACACTGCTTAATACTAAAATACATAAATACAAATCAATTACGGTAGATGAAATAAATGAAAATTTAACCTCACTATCTTGCTGAAAAAAGTCCAGTGCCTATTAAGAATGCTGAAAACGGAGGAGGAGATGTTATTGTTTGGAAGGAGAGTCCGCTTCCAATAAAACTTCAGGAATCTGAAATTCTGGTGTTTTTTCTCTTTCTTTGTTCTGTCTCTTTTTCCTACTTGGATCTTACTGAGGCGCAAGGTTTGACTTTACTAAAAATCTGTCCAAAGAACTTTGCTTCTGCTTTCTTCTCAGGATGTTTCAGAAATATGATATTATCTGGTCATTCCAGACAATGCTATTATGGCTTGTTTGGATTTTGTTGGGGAGGTATTTCTCTGCAAGTTTTATATAAGGAATGTATTTTTTAAAAGAACATACAACAGACTTATACAAGTTCTAGCACGCGAATCGATCGTATACCAAGCAAAATTTTTCGCATCCAAACAGGACGTATACCAGTTGGACTTATTTCAATGCGGACGTATACCGAGGTACCACTGTATTACAAAATATATAATTACTATATAATTGCTTTTAATTATACATATCTTTTTAATTTTATTTCTCGCTATCAATCTTTGATTTTCTATTAAGCGATAAAAGTCACATTTTCTGTACAAAAACAAAAGCTTAAAATTTTATAAATTCAAATAACGTTAACTACTTACATTTTTTAAATAAGTGACTTATACAACAAATAAATCTTAAAACATGCCCGTTAAGGCGTTCTTTATATACGTCCTTGAAAGAGGATTGTTTGGAACTTGATCATTTTATTTGTCTATCCAAAAAAATACAGGTTCTCATTTATGGCTTTCTGTTTTCTGGTAAAAAATTTCGCACAAGACGATGGTAGTCCTTGCAGGAAATCACTTAATTTATGTCATCGATCTGAAAGATCAGTGTGATCTGTATGTGTACCTTCGGTAAGGCCAATCGAAAAAAAAAAATTCATGCAATTACATCTCATTATAATCAAATTAGTGTATCATAGTATATGACATAACTCCGAAGCAACAGTTATTTCCTATTATCTCATAACATATTGTTTTCATTTTCATTTTAGCTAAAGAGCGTTTTGGCCCTCGATATGATTTTTTGACATCCCTGAACTATTGTATAATTTATCTCGTAATACTATAACATAATTATTATGTATTAACCAGTAATTCAATTCTATTTAATTTTATATCAGACTAAACATATTTAATAATAAAGAAGCAGATTTCATACAATATCGAGATAAGTTTTTCTTTATTGATGTGTCAAAATATACAAGTATAGTATACAGTGGTGCCTCGGAATTCGACACTAATCCGTCGCTGAAGTAATGTCGAATTGAGAAACTGTCGAAATGCGGAACAATATTTCCCATATAAGACTATGTAAAATAGATTAATTCGTTAATGATCCTCATCCCACTCTCCTAACGGGTGAGGTGAGAGAGATGCAGTATATTATTTACTTTATTATATGTGTTTTACTATTGTATAACACACTAAATTACAAAATACACTATTTTATACACAACACAATTTATTAGCCCTTGGATGTTGGAACGAAATCTTCCAGCAGACACCCTAGCATCCATAATCTTCTCTTTCTGTTGCAAAACGTGGCCACAGTTGCCTTAGGAAGGCCATATTCGAGTTACATTTTAATTGTTCTATCTTTCTGCACTTTATCTACAATTTTTTTCTTCGTCTCTTCACTCAATCAAGTGTTCTTCGTTTTGGAATTATTCCTCTGGTCAGTTCTCTTTGAACCCATCCTTACATTTCACTCAAAAAAATAATAATAATTACAAATTTTTTATTTTCTGAAAAATGCAGAATTGAAAAAAACTGACAAATAGCAAATGACATCACACAATTCCATGCATGCGCATGCGCCAACTCGCAAAACTCGAATGTCGAATTGCGGGTCGACGAATTGCGAGGCACCACTGTATAAAGTCCCACAAATTACTAAAAAAATTGATTTACTTTATTAATTATTGTACATGTACTTAGTTTTAATATAAAAACAAAGCATTTAATCGAAGAACAATTATTGTTATTGTAGATAGAAGACAAATATATAAACATATAATAATTTTAATGCGATATATTAAAAAAATATAGGCCTATAGTATTTGCATAAAAAGTTTTTTGAAACATCAAAGCTAAATTCTACAGAAATACTCTTTTTAATATAATATAATTTTAGAACTGTTTTTTAAAAATTATTCAATTTTCTTTGTGATATTTTCGAAAAAAATAATAAACGATCGATCAAAACAAACATAATATATATAATTTGTTATAGGAAAATATAAACAAGTTTCTTTTGTGGAAAAATTTTCAGGATTTTTGCGAAGTTTTTATAGACCTGTATATTATTATTAATTGATAGAAAGAGCCAGAAGAAGCATATTTTGTGAAAAATTTAATCGTCCGGTTAGAGAAATTTTTATTCGTACAAAATATGAAAAAGGAAAAAAGTTTTTTTTTTCGTTTAAACATGGATGTTTCTTTAAAAAAATTCTGTGTGTAAGCATCAAAATAAAATAAAAATTGTTACTTTAAAGTATGATATATACTTTAACGTAACAATTGTTTGTTACGTTGTTGATATCATACGTTAAAGTATGATATCAATAACACAATTTCATATTTTTAAAGAAAATATAAAAAAGTGCATTTCTACAGGAAAAAATAAACGATGTGGAGATATAGAGGCGATATCAAAATTGAATTTCAAAAAAGAAATTATTAAATAGAAAGATTAGACAAATTACATAAAGTGTTTTCTTATAATCATGCTAAAAATATTGTAAATTTATTATCTTTTATTAATTAATAATAGTTTTGCCTCATATCTTTTTTAGAAGGATGATCAATTGGTTAATTTAAGATATATATATATATATAATAAGATGTAATGTTTACTGATCTTATAATCATTCAAAGAACATTTTGAATGGACTTTTGCTAATATTCGGAGATTTTTGTGATAGTATTTAAACTTTTTACTAACAAATAGGGAATTCTTAATACGTTCAACAGAACAGAACACTTTAGAAAAACTCTCATGGAGAAATCGATAACTACTCATTTAGAAAGTGTATTTAATAACCTGCTGTTAGGAATGTAACAGAACACTTTAGAAAAACTCGCATGGAGAAATCGATAACTACTCATTTAGAAAGTGTATTTAATAACCTGCTGTTAGGAATGAAACGTTTTTTATTTAAAAAATGGTAAAAATACTTTTCATCTGAAGCTTTTTACTGAAAAAGTTATTGACTATTCGACTCCTCCTATTAAATAATCAAAATTAGACAACCGATATTTTCCATAATCAAAATTGCAAAACAGTTTTATGAAAGGCGAGTTGAAAATACGTGAAAATAAATAAAAATCATTTCGCTTATTTTTTTTTCTCCTCTAAGCAAATTATGTTATGATAACATAAAAGTAAAGATGATAAATTTGAAAATAAACATTTATCGATTACTTAGAGTTAAATTACATATAACCACCCGAAACGAAACATTCATGAATTATAGTTCACAAATATTATAATTTATTCGGTAATATTTGTTATTATTACTTGCAATAAAATAAAAATAGAACTATCATGAATACTTACCGATTTTATAAGTCTCAAAAGCATTAGACAAAAATTCAGATAAAGCATTTTAATAGCGGTGAGCCATTTTTATATAAAAAAAGAACATTCGAATGAATATAATTGCATCATTCAATGGTAATAAATTATTTCAGATACAGGATTTAAACATTTTTGATTGAGATAACGAACTTTTTTACTTTAAAAAGGAAAGATTGTTTAAAATTTGTACGTTTTGTAATATTTTACTTTTGTAGATGGATATACGAACTGTAAATCATTACATAAAATTGTTATGTAAAATATAGTAAATACCATTCAAAGAAAATTTCGAGTGAATATGTTTACTGAGATTCGTGTGATTATGTTTCTTGTTATTTTATATAAATATATTTCTAAAATCATTTCGTACGAATATGTTTATTATTATTATTCAAGTGCGACTAATAATTTGGTCTTTTTAATACAAATGGCTGACAAATTTTAACCGCATAAGACTCTTGAAATTAATAGGCATACCGTATATTTATAATAATTATCAATATTTGAATCGTAAAATTTTCACACTGCGATATTTCGTTTTCGATATATCTTGTGGACGGATAGATAGATGAAAGGAAAAAATATATATGGGCAGTTTTATATAAAAATAAAAGATTCAAAAATTTCTGATAAAATGAAAATGTGATTAAAATTATTTAAAAATTTAATTATTAAAAAAATAATTAAATACTTTATCTGGTTAATATATTTCCCCATGCTTCTCTCATCATTTAATTATTGTATTATCAACAATAATATTTTTAACAATTGATAGTCAATCATGACAAAGAAAAACAATGCCTATATTTGTTTACGCCGATTATTTATATCAAATGGCCTTGAATAAAAATGTCAAAATACTCCCTTTTGTGGAATTTGTTACTTGGAAAAGCAATATATATCAACATTGTGCTTCAACAAAGTGATTTTTGCAAAACAATAACAGCCATTCTGAAATACGCTTGTGCAATTGTGACGAAGTTATTGATTTCTTTCTGCTTATTCTGCTTCACTTATCACAGAAAATATAAGAACGAAGTTTATATTTTCTTTAGCTTTCAAAAAAGATAAAGTTTTATAACCAAAACAACATACAATTTTTTTCTTTCAGCAACTTTTACAGTACACCAAATCTCAGTTGTTATGTCACGTTTAGGGCCGGTTGCATGAGTCTTATTCTGCAGGTTAAAACAGGCTTTAATCTGCAGATTTAGCTTGCTGAAAGCAAAATATATTAATAATTAGTTATAAATCATTAATTATAATTAATACTTATAAATATTCTATTTTTAAATTCTGTTAGTTTATCAAATTTTTTATATTTTTCACTATTAAAATTTATAACTAATCCATTATGAAAGATCAAGATTCATAACTGATTTCTTTTAAAGATGAATTAAAATTAGCTGTCTTCATACTTTAAAATGACAGTTAAATCATAATCATTACTGTCAAATGTTGCAGTACAGATTTCTATCAAATGGTCAAATTTTGATGCAATCAACAACTTATTGAACCTTAATAATTTTTACTAATATCTAAGGTTTATACCTTAGATACATTTAGTTACTTTATATTTGGCTACTTTAATTAAAATATTGTTCTATTTTAATTTTTATTAAGTTGTTAATTGTAATCCATTATTATTAAATGTATAATTGTGATGTTTTAACATATCTTCAGATATTAATTCTAAAGACACTCCATCAATATAATGAAAATAATGTATTCTAGTTATATTTTTAAAATAAAATGTTTGTTTATTTTGTTATTTAAAATAATTTGTAATATAGTTTATAAATTATAATTCCTGTTCATTAAAGAAAATTTAAATTACAATAATCTATTAATTATTAAGAAGTGTATATTGTAAACTTTTTAAATCAGGTTATTTTTGAAATATTGGATTGTTTTCTCTTTTAAAATTTTTTTTATTTAATTTTAATTGAAACTACTTTATAGAATTTAATTTATCTTCATATAGTAAAAATATATATGTAAATCTTACTTTATTAATTTAAAATAATATTTAAAAATAAAATACATACATCTTTTAATATATATATTTTAGGTACAACACCACATGCTCCAACAAATTTATCTGTAAATACAAGTTCTTTTTCTGCAACTTTGACATGGCTTCCAGCTTATGATGGAGGTTATGAACAAACATATGTTATATGGTAAATATTTTATATTATAATTTATTTTATAGTATATTTTAAGAATATCAAAGTATAATATATATTAAATAAAGAAAACAGAAATTTAGAAACTTCTTTCCATCGAAAATTTATAATAAACAAATGGTATTTTATTATTAAACTTACATATAACAGAATTCTGATAGATATCTAAATTTATGTTTTGCTTAGAATATAATAGAAAATAAAATAAAGCATTGTAACCAGATTATTTACATTAACTAATGTTATATTAATTATATAGTATTAATTAATAATAATTATTATATATTTGTTTAAATACTTGTTTTATTTTCAAAAATTTTTATAGTTTGAAATAAACAGAATAACATTGCCTTTAATCAACATAAAATTTGTATCTTCATTGACTATACTTCTACAAAAAAGATAATATTAAATGTATGATTTTATTAATAATAGAATATAGCTATTATTAAACTTGCTTATTTAAAATTTAATTTTAAAGCTTATTTGGTTTTGAAATTCTGATTATGTTTTTGCTGCAGAAACATGCCATTATTTCAAAACTAGAATATTCAATTGGTGTTATCTTTTTATTCTGTTCTATGCAGCAAGTAAAGATTAATGCTTGAAAGACACTAGCTCGTGCAATGGCTCATATATCAACTAAATTTAATTTTATAAATAACAGAAAATAATCTTCACTAATGCATAATTATCTTGAATTAAATCAAACCTCAAACATTGAAAGTGAAATTATTGAGACTATATGTATTATAATTAAATACTAAAATTAAGTTTTGTTTTTAGTCAAGAATGCATTGGCATACTTTTATGTAAATTATTGTCATCGTCATACAGTTCAAAATTAGATTAAAATAATTCTGTTCAACTCTAAAATATCTTTCTCATGAACAAATTCACTTCATTAATTAAACAGTGTACCAGGAAAAATTAAATAAAAACAATAATACAAACAATAAATAAAAATAATAATATAAAATATGAAATTATTGTGGCTGATATCTGTTTAATGTGATTTGCTTCTTAGATACTTATTCAAACAGTGAAATGTTTGAACATATAGATTAAATTAAAACAGTTTGTAGAACATAAAAGAAAAAATATATTAATTATAATATATAAATTTTAGAGATGGCAAGTGGTGTTAAGGATTTTTGTGTTAAAAGTTTTAACTTTTTTAATTACACTTTACTGGATTTTTATGTTTAAATTCTAAATTATTAAAAAGTAATATTTTATAATAAATATTGTATTGATATTTTTTCATTATTTCACATTCCATCAACTTGTTGAATGAGGCATTATGAAGATGCAAATTTTTTCACTAAATTTTTTGTGAAGACAATTTTTTCTTTAATGCAAATATTTGGAAATAATAATCTAAATATAAGAATTATTCTTATATTAGTTCCCAATCTTTACACTATAGAGATCTCTTTCTATTATCAATTTTGATTTTCAACTTCATATTTTTCGAATTTGTCAAAAATTGGTTTTACAAATAAATACTCACTGCATTTTTTCATTTCTTACTACCAAAATAATATATATATAATGATGGTATTATTCATTGTTTGTATTTTTTTATTAAAAATTTTTTGAATTAATCTTTTTAAATATTGAAAATAATTTAGATACTTCTATCATCTTATGGGTGTGTAGATCATAGAGTTGGGAACACTGTGTTGGAATGTAGACATATTTGTTATTTTATTTTAATTTCTTACTTTCATATGTAATAGAAATTGCATTATTAAAGATTTTTCATAAAAAATAATTAAATTAAACTCAGTATTAGATTATAAATAATTATAGATTTAATTGAACAAAATTCTATAGAAATTAAAATAAAAATATCACTATTTATAAATAAATGAAATAACATATTTTTTTTTTGCTTGTCTGGAATATATCAAAAATATAGTTAAATTATTAAATTAGAAATTCAGGTAGTCTTTGACTTATGACTGTCTCAATTTATAACAATTTGTACTTACAATGGTGATGTAATCAGTAAATTCTGTGATTGATTAATGCAATTCAGTGGATTCGAGTTCCATTCCCAATGATCTGATGTATGGAAAGTATTTTTTTTGTGTCTGATTCTTGTAGTTTTGTATTCTTTATGTTTATTAAGATAATATATAATGTTTAGTAAAATTCAATTGTGAAAAATCCATAAATTTTGGACATTTTTGACTTCTGACAAAATCTGACTTATATTGGTGGGGTTCAAAGTGAACCCTGTCCTAAGTTGAAGACAAGTAGTCAACAATAAGTTATGTTTATATATACAAGTAGTAATATAACATAGCATTAGTTTTGTTAAATATAAATTAAAAAAGAAAATTAAATATAACAATAAAATTAAATACTGGTATATTTGAATTTTAAGAAAAAAAAATATAAAAAATAATTACTATAAACATAAAATTTAGTGAAAAATGGGGACTCTTTTCATTAAGAAACTTCATTACTGGCGAAGCATTTCAAAAATTATATTATAATACAATTCAATTTTTAATGTTTGTAGAAGTTTAATTTTTTTAAAATAAAAATTCCAAAATTATCATTTTATGAATTATAATATGTGAATAAAAGTATTAGTAATTGCTTTTAATAAATGTAAATAAAAATATTTTATGAAATTACTCAATATATTTAAATATTGAATAATTCAAATATTTCATAAAAGGATGATTCTGATAAATTATTTTTTAGATAATTGAATGATAGAATGGTTATTCCTTACAATATTTTGAAATAAATTGTATAAAAATATATACTTGAAAATATTTTTCAAGAAATCAGTAAGTTAAACTGGTTTTGAGAATATGTTTAATATCTAATTCACAAATATGAAAAACATTTCAGATCTATATAGTATGTGCATTCAATTTTAAGTTTTCTAATTAAATTTAAATAATGATAGAAGATAAAATAAAACAAATAATATTATCAAGTGATAAATAAAACATAAATTTTTAACAATAAATAATAATAATAATAGATGATAAATAATAAACATTTAATGAAAAAGATAATAATAAATTGCACTATTTATTATTAATGTTTATTTTCTGTTTCTGTTTAAATTTTAAATAAAAAAATTTTTTTATAAATATGAATTAAATATTAAATTTACAGTTTTAATAATCAATTTTACATTAACTTATACTTAAAAAACCAGATATTTCCAGTAGAATATCAATAAGAAAGTGTAGACATTCAAAATATGATTTTATTGTATTTTACCAAATATTAATTTTTTTTTAAAACTGGTAAAAGTTAAATGATAAAGTTTATTTTTTATTTTTAAATTCTTTCAATAATTGCATTGAAATTGAAATTCATAATCATATCTATGAACATTTAGCTTTGCTAAATGTTTATATGATTATGAATTTTGAAATATTGAATATTCATAAATATGAATATGAATAAATAATTTTTTTTACTTTTTATGTATTAGGAATATATCCTTTTAAGTTTAATACTGCTTAATCAAAATAATAGCTAAAGATGAACTTAATGTATTGTCCTAACAAACTTGCAAAGTTAGTGATTCTGTCTCCCATTGTTAAATGCATATTCATCAACATTTTTATGTATAGTTATTATATTTAGATATCCCATATCATTTTTTTCACAAATTTTTAAATACTGTTGCATTTACAAGGTACAGTTTTACACTTGATAATTGCACTTTGGTAATTATTATATGGAGTTTTCTTTAATTCCTTAATCAAAGATTTAAATTCATATAGATGTCATACAATATAGTCCAAACCTAACTCTTTATGGTAAAATTGATCATTTATTTTTGATTATTTTCACATTTCATATAAAAAATAAATGTTTCAAAATAAATATGGCTTTTGGATAATATTCTCTATTATTATAACATAACTCAACAGAAGTTATATCCATCATACTCAGTTAAACTAAAGTTTTGTTTATGAAATTATTAACTTTTTTTGTTTGTTTGCATCTTAGAAGTTTTTCTTCATTATGAACATTATTGAATTTGCTAGTTCAATTCAACCTAAATATTATATTGTAGTCTCTGTATTCATAAAGTTTGATATAGGGCATAAACATATCACTAGAACTACTAATTTCTCAAACTTACAATCCAAACTTCAAGGGAATTTTAATCCAAATGAACCTAATAAACTTGCCAAATTTAACCCTTGACATATAATGGAATTTTTTTCCGTTATGTGTCTCAAAGGTTAAATTTGGCAAGTTTATTAGGTTCCTTTCTACTAATTTCTATTGATATCTATAAAACTGTTTTAAGTAATGTCATAATTATTTTTGCATATATTGTTTAATTAAAATATTAAATATTGATTTAAAGTATTATTATACAATTAAATTGAATAATTGATGCAATAAATGATGATATTAAATAAAATTAAAAAATCCTAATGCAAAAATATAAGTATCACAAATATTTTAAATTTCATATTATAGAAATCAAAAGTACTTATGTTTCTTAATGTTTTTGATAAATGTTTTAATTTATTTTATATTGTCATTTGTTGATATTCAATTCTAAAATTCTACTAAACTTATTCTGAATTACAATTATCAATTCTATCGATATTTTATATAATCAACATTAAAAATTTAAGATGTAGAGTATACATTTTTGATAAATTTTTTTAATTACTTGTGAAACTAACGATTATTTTCTCACTAAGATATATTGTATGATAATTGAAATTTCAATCTTTTTTTTTTTTTCACTTGATTCTTTAATATTTTGATGTTTTAATTTCAGGACTTTATTCTGTATTTAAATCAAATTTCACAAAAGCGATTATTCTAAAACTTTAAAAATTGTTTATTGTGTGTATTGTAAACATTTTTTAATGATTATTCACTTATATTAAATTATACTATTCTAATGTTTAAATGTTAATTGTTTCATAGAAAAATATAATTCTAGAAAATTATATGAATTGTTGATTACAAATACATAGTTTAGTAAAAATTAAATGCAAAATTAAAAATAAAAAAACTAGAAATTAAACTTTATTTAATTTTCTAGAATTGTAAATTATAATGCATTTAAATACATCATCATGTAAAAAATAAAACAGTATATTAAATTATATATATTTTTTACTGTATAACATTATCTATGTTGATAATTTTAAATAATTTTATTTAGTTATTTTCTTCATTTTTTAATTATATAACAGTTAATATTTGAGCAAAAAATTTGAAGTAATTTTTCAAAATTTTATATTAAAAATTTCTCTATTTCTCAATTTCAAAAGTTGTTTATTCTCATATATAATCATATAGAGAATCAAGAAATAATTGAAATTAATGATATTTTTGCTTTATAACTTTTACAGAAAATTTTCAAGAAAAGTAAAAATCATATTTTTGTAGTTGCAAAAATTATTTGTAATGTGTTATTTTATAATGCTAAATAATTAAATATAGATATTTCATGGTTTGTGAGTTCTTATTTTACAAATTGCTAGGTTTAAGTTTTTTCAAAAATCAAGTACCAAAAAATTGAAAATATAAACATTAATTACAATAAACAAATGCTAAACATTCATAAATATTACATTTCAAATGAATTGTATTTTGTAGCAGACATTCAGTTGTCTTTTTACAAACTAGGAAAAATCAAAATAGTGGATTGAGAAATAAAATTATTTATATGCTATGATTTTTTGAAACATTATGTAAATAACTTTTATTTCCAGATTGTGTATTCCATTTGCATAAAAGTTTATCTACTTATTAGCCAATAATGATGAAAAATAAAAAATTGTTAAAATTTGTATGACAAATAATTTCTTTATTATTATAATTAATTTTCAAAGACTACATTTTCATTTCTTTAGATAAATAAATCATTTGTTACTCATAAAGTATTGATTTTGTTGACTTTTACGTAATTTTATTATGATCAAATTTCATTCCTGAGAATTGAACCCTTCTTTTTAACATTATATACGGGAAATAAATACCTGCTTTGTGAGTTCTTACTTTATGAGCTCACTCCAGGAATGAATTAACTTATAAAGTCAAAAACTACCTATATATAAACTCAAAAATTATTATTGTTATTATTAAATATAAAAATTTGAATTTATGTTTTATGGAATTTATGACTTCAATTTGGTTTATATTGATATAAATTTATGGACAAATATTATATGATACTACTAGGTTTGTTCTTCTAATTATTAATATAGAGAACAGTAATTGAAAGTTATCTAAGTTGCTTGAATCTATTTACTAGTTGATTTGTCAATTTAATAATTCAATAAATTTAATGTCTTTCATCATATGTGTCAACTTTCCTAGTTTTTGAATATAATCTTATTTTTATAAAATATTTTGCTCTCTAAAAATATCAAAAATAAGAAGTTTCTCATTTCTATAAGTCTTAAAATCAAACAGATTCATTATTTGAATCTGCAGTTACATATGTTATTGTGTTAAAAGTAATAATTAATGTTTAATATCATAAAAAAATTATTTGAAGAAGAATTTGAAAAATAGTAAACAAAAATAATCAAATATAAATATTATACATTTATAATATAAATTTAATTTTCATTGTACTGAATAAATAAAAATAAAATACTATCAATAATACAGTAAAAGTTCAAAAATCTGTACTGCACAGGGATTTATTCAGTCCAAACTTTTGGATTTTCCAGAAAGTCTGGATAAGTTCTTGAATAGCACTTTTAAAATTCAAATTTAAGGAATAATAAAGAAGAGATTAACAGGCAAATTTTGTTGGTTTATTTATTAATTAATAAATTTTAATATGAAGTAGACTTTATTTCATATTTTTAATTAAAATTTATTTTCATATTTATAAAAATGAGTATAATTATTTGTTCATTGTTGCTATGCATCTGTAGCAATCACATACACATGCAGTATCTCACACAAAAGCCTGAAAATTTCAGTTTTTAAATTACAAGGAGAAGATTATGAAAATTCAAGTGTATTTTATGGAATTGAGGGAACAGATAAATTAACTGTAGATTGTAATTCTGGAGTTGTAACTGTTACTGGTTTTAAGCTTGAGTTTTCAAAAAATCTAGATTTTAGAGTGGTTTGAATTATTGGACTTTTATATAATATAAACAGCTTTTTCAATGTCATCATGTCGAACATTTTTGAATCTTGGTATCCTAAGCTTCTCTAATTTTGTCTTCAATATTTTTACAATATTTTAAAATTGTGGATAACATTGAAGGAGCAATTCCATATTCTTTAGCAACATCATTTTTTATTTCCAACATTTGTATTATCTAATATAGCCATTTTTCTTTTAATGCAAATTACTGTCATTTTGCTCTTCTGTTTACTTTAATAGTCATGAAAATAAAAACATATATTTAAAGCACTAGCAAAAATAAATTGACAAAAATTGTAATTCAAGAAGCATTCACACAGAAAATTTCTCTCTCCTGTGCAACTGAACTTTGTATAACGTTCAAATATCATTTGGCTAATTTCATTAAACTGAATTTACTCAAACTGGATGCCACACTTTGCACATGATGAATTAATTCAATTTTTTTCACATAAATTTCTGTTATACTGAAATTTTAATTTCATTAAAATGAGATTTCTTTAATATGGTTTCTCTAGTAGGATGTTAAAACTTATGAAAGTTGTTCATTATTCTGAAAATTTCATTATTATGGAATTTGTAACACATCCTGACAAGACTTTTTAGTAAATCAAAAAACATTTTTCCATTTTATATTATTAAGTTAACCTGTTTAAATGGATTTTGCAAAGTTTTTTTAATGAGTAATATTTTTATCAGTAACTGAGAGTGACTTTTGAAACAATTAGAAATATTACTTAGTTGCATTTTTTAAATATTTGTCTGTCTAATTTTCTGTTAGATTGACTTCCCTATTGTTTAACTCACCATATCAAATTGTTGTTTGTGAACTGCATGCAGCTCTTTGGCACTTTCATTATGATTCTATACCATTAACAATCAATAGTTAGTATAGAGTTAAATATTCTTTTTAATGTAAAATAAATCCTTATTTACATGAAATTGTAATACAGTTGATGACACCATTTCCAATATTTTATTGTGCTAAATGTCATTGTCTGTCATATGATCTATGCAGTTTATTATTTTTATCTGCATTGTTGTCAGTTAAATTACTCTATCTACTGCTCCATTTTGTCTGAAAACAGTATATCTAATAATAATACAATTTATCTACTACTGCTGTCCTATTTTTAATTTACATTTCCAATAGAATTATGGAAACTTGTTCCAGAATCAAAGTATCCCAACTTAAGAAATGCTGCTTGCCAACTTATTTTAATTTTCAATATGATCTATTTTTGTAAATTCTGTACTTGTCTATAAAATTTATCAAATCAAAGCACTGTGTACTATTCATGAATTAATATATTACAGAACTGCTGTCCTAACAAACTGCAAGCCATATTTTAAATTTAGAAAACAGGTGTAAACCCACAAATTTAATAATTAATTTGGTATTTAATTAAAAATTAATATATTAAACTGAATGGTAAAACTGGATGCCACACTTTGCACATGATGAATTAATTCAATTTTTTTCACATAAATTTCTCGACCCTTAATAATCTCTCCTTGGAAAGGGGCATAAAAAAAGCACAGCACGCTTCCACCGTGCTTTTCCGGCCGACAACATTCCTTCTAGTCGGATATTAGAAGGCCTCTCTTCCATCACGGTTCGCATTGATTGGATGGCCGGATGGTAACGCGATCGCATATCACTTTGGAGAATCTGCGTTCAATACCAAGTCCCACAACTCCAGTTTATCAGGAGAAATATGATCCCGCTATTGAACTTTGTCTTTCAATCTTTGACACAATCATGGATGTTTGACCAAGCCATCATAGGATCTATAAGTGGCCACCACCAAATATATCCCTCATGATTTTTCTATGGTTTTACGCGTTTTTCATTCAGTGAGTACTAAGCGGCATGGTATTTCCATGCCCATAGACTGCCCACACCCTTCGTGGAGTCAGCTATCAAGTGCAGAATGAGGTAAACGAGCCAGGTCCGGAACACTCCTGAAAAAGTGGAGGTGTGAGATCTAGAAATCGAATCCTTCCAGATTCTTCAATGTGGAAACATAGCACGCTTCACACGATCATCCGGTTGACTCTCTCAAATGACCTAACTGAAAATAATCTAATCTACTATGGTTCGTCGAATTCCTTGGTAGAGCCAACCAAAAGATTACTGTGGGACTCAATTCGAAAAAATCTAATGGTATGGACCTAGAATTGAACCAATCTTTCTTGTGAAGATACAGCACATTTCCAGATAATTATTAAAAACTGAATAAACTTTCTAAAGAAATTTTGTCTGTAGGATGTAACCAAAATATGTTTTTCTTAATTATTAATCGAAACAATTTGTTGGATATAGTCAAAATTCACTCTCCGACAAATATTAATTGAAAAAGTATCAATCAGAGATTCTTTTGTGTTAAAGACGAGTCATTTGCATTTTTTTAATATGATAAATCGTTATTAAAAAATCGTATTAGAATTTTATAATCCCATTAAAGTAATGATTTGATAGTGAATTAAAATTCACACCTCCAAGAAGTATTAAGATCCATTCTGTTAAACCCAACGATATTAAAATTGTTGGTTGAACCAAGGTTGAACCCACAGATTTCCAGGTTGAACCCTATTCTTTAGCCTAAGGCTTTCAACATTTTCGAAATAGGAGAACACTTCTGATTATAAATTAGTTTTTGTCGGAACAGTCAAAACAGGCGAATTTTATATATAGATAAGGCGAATTTTCGCGGAATACCTCATTGCTTTAGGGAATTCAAATCTGGAGGTGTGGATTTATGGACTTTGAAACATCTTCGCAAGAGTAAATTCATTCCAAAATCAATCATTCTCTACTTTGACCCTTAATGAGCTAGGCCAAATATGAAGATAAAATCCGGATCATTTCTACAGAATCGAAGGAATGGGAACTTGCTTAGATGATGTATTTTCCAGGTTAAATCTAGGACATATCCATTCGTCTATCAACAGAATTTAATAATTTATTGATTGGAAACTGCTTTTATGAGGAAACCGAAATACAAAAATTATGGCAAATAATTAATATCATTATTATTTTAGCTTTTATTATTTACGAAAATTAATTTCATAAAGTTTTTAGAAGTTCATGTGTTTTTTTTTATTTAATCGTTAGGGGATGTTGAATCAAATGACATGTGATTTATTCATGAATGTACGATACTTGCTCATGGACAGTATATGTTTAAGAGTAACATTGTAAATCTGTTTAATGAAGTGATGAGTTTGATACCTTTACTAGATTACATATAAAAAGAAATGCAATTAATTTTAAAATTGGTTAGGTATAATAATCTTAAATATTTTATACATTTTTACAAATGGAATTTTCGAAATAATCATCGTTCATTATCGTTGTTTCCATCGTTTGTGCCAATTTATAATCGTTCTTTAGATTTTTCCGATCGTTTAGCCGTTGTTGATCATTACGGGCAATATAATTATAACGAAATCTTTAATCATAGTAATGCTCTATCCAAAGAGTTAATTCAATTTTTTAGTGATCAAAATAATAATAATATTCAAAAGAGGATATCATTTCTCTGCCAAAATGATGTTACATTTGTCATTGCTCAGTGGGCATGTTGGATGTCTGGCCATGTAGCTGTGCCACTAAGCAGAACCGATCCACCTTCTCAATTACAATATTACATTGAAAATTCACAGAGTTCGGTAATTGTGACAACAGAAGAATTTTTAGAAACTTTGAATTCAGTTTCTAACACGCTATCTTTACCAATAGTATTGATGACACACCCAAGAAAAACAGGAAAACAAATACCATTATGTTCAAATTTAAAACATAAAGATCCAAATTATTTAAAAAAGGAATATAAACGAATAATTAATCAAAATGCTATGATATTATATACCAGTGGAACAACTGGACCACCAAAAGGTGTTGTACTAACTCATAAAAATCTTTATTATACCATGAATACTCTGATAGATGCATGGGAATGGAAAAAATCAGATGTGATATTGCATACTCTACCACTTCATCATACACATGGTATTGTTAATGCTCTGATGTGTCCTCTGAATGTTGGAGCATGTTGTGTTATGCTACCTAAATTTAACCCAACAGATGTAATTATATTTATTATATACTGAACATTTTTGTTAAAAATTTTATTAATAGAAATTTTTTTTATTTGTTTTAGATTTGGGATTATTTTCTCAACTCAAATAGAAATCCTAAAATTAATATATTCATGGCTGTACCAACTATTTATGTGAAATTAATTCAAGAATTTGACAAGCAGTTTCCAAAATTTAAATATACTCACAGTAAAGAATATATAAAAGCATTATGTAAAAAGGATATTAGGTAAAATTTAAAAAAATAATAATTTTTATAATATGTAACATGTAATATTTAAAAATCTTATAACAAAATTGTAATTTTTACAAAAAAGTATAGATGATCTGATCTAATACCATAAGGCTGTGTCATATATTTGGCATTATGTAAACACATTTCAGTAGAATGATAAGCTAGTCAGCTGGATGGCTATCTTGTAAAGTTTATTTTACTACCTGGAAGATTAAAATTCATTTCTGAGTCTTACATTTTGAGATATTTTCAGGAAAAGTTCAGATCCAGTTCCTTGAACACCCTTCCTTCATCAAATAGTCCTTACCATTATATGGCAGCCCATAGTTGAACTGGAAGTTATTAAGTGACAAAATATTTAGTAACCTAGGCAATCCATAGTCAGACTGGAGGTTTACTAAGTGATTTGCCACTTATGAGGAGTTGGGTAACTTCCAGTTGAAAAGCAGTTGGAACCTAGTAACTTCCAGTTGGAAAGCAGTGTAAAACATCACAGAAAAGAAAAAAAAGAATGATAAGCTTGAGTATTCATGTAGTATTATTTATATTTATTTTTTATTATTTTGATTCTGCTGGGTTATTAAAATATATAATGATCAAAATGAGCTTGTGCTCAAACACTAGCAAAAGCACAATATTTGGCCTTCTGGAATATTTGTATCATTTGGACAAATGACAAGATGAATGTTGCAAGATAAACAATGCAAAGAAATTCAATACTCTAACTATAGTAAAAATGACTAATTCTTTCTATCAAATATTGTGTAGGATTAAATTAAATGATTTAATCCTACAGAATATTTGATAGAAAGAAATTCTATGCATAACAGTTTAATATTTACAGAAAAAAATAATGATATAATATTATCTGTTTAATATAAGCAGTCTAGTATTGATTTAATTTCTGTATATAATTGATTTTCATTTTTGATTTGTTATATTATCAGATTAATGGTAAGTGGATCATCTGCTCTACCAAAACCAGTCTTGGAAAGATGGGAAGAAATTACTGGGCATATATTATTAGAGAGATATGGCATGACAGAAATTGGAATGGCTTTATCCAATCCTCTACATGGAAATCGAAAACCAAGTAATTAAACTTATTTATTATTATATATTTATAAATGAAATAAAAATTTATAAAATAATTATCATAAGAAATATAATCGAGTAATGTTAAAAAATATATATTAAACTGTTTGCCAAAAAATTTCCACAGATATAGTAAAATAATATAATCCAATGATCAGTTGTATAGACATACCTCACTTTATAATACTTTACTAAAACAGTATCGTAAGAAAAATCTGACCCTCCTGAAAAACTAGAGGTGTGAGACTTGGAATTGAATCCAGATCCTCCAAGATGACAAACAAATGCTTACTACCTTGGAAGATCTGAGTTCAATTCCAGTTTCAGTCTGTGTTCAATTCCTGTAGAGTAAGAATTCATTTACCACATAGGTATTCTGTTGAGTATTTTTAGGCGTAGTACTATTGCACACTTAATGAATGATAATATAAATATGTTTTTAAGATTTTATATGCACTAACAAATGAAAAAAGGCTATAATTCACTTTACAGCAGTGGTCTAGAATAAATAATTGCTATATTAATGAGGTTTGCCTATATATAAATTAAAAAGAAAAATATTAATTTATAGTTATTAGCTATTTGTCTTATAGTTTTGTATGTACTATTAATTGATAGTTCAATAATACAAATTTTTTTTCTGGAAACTGCTTATAATTCTATTAGCAAAGTTCATTAAAACTAAAGCACCAACTAGCAGTTAAAATAAACACTCAAAATTTATTAAAAAATTTTGAGTGTTTATTTTAACTGCTAGTTGGTGCTTTAGTTTTAATGAACTTTGCTAATTGATAGTTATTTTTACATTATATAGTTTATATATCTGTTATATAATGAGTTGAATTAGTTGAAATTTAATAACATAAAGACTGTATAGTTTTGATATCATGCAAATTGTGCTAGGTTGAAGTTTGGTAACTATAAAATGATAAAGTAAATTATGCATAAAACCCAAATAAAATTATAAACAAATAGCAAAAACAACAATATTAAAATACAAATAAACAGCACTAATTACTTGGCTGTAGCCTTTTCTTACTTAAGCATTGGACTTTACTATGTCCTCCTCCATTATAGACAGTGGTGTTATTCAGTTGGTTTTCCTGAACCAGTTGTTAAAATTTGTCAGATTCATTGAATTATTTGGTGTTAGGAAAAAAATTAAATATCACAGTTAAATTCTTATAACCTTACTAAATGTTTTGCTGTACAGGTAGGCCTCAATTAGGGCGAATAATGGGTTCCACGAATTTCTCGCACTATTTGAAGTATTAACTATATGTAAAATATGGCAATTGGTTCTTGCTTTGTGAGATTCTGGCCATTAGCCAACCTCACAATTAATAACCACAATACTAACTGTTTAAGAAATATTTATTTTCATATTTTAACATCGGTGTTCATCATCTAAATTAATAATTTACCAGGAATTTTATCTCATACCATCATCAAACCAACTGCCAAATCGAAACCAAAAGAGCCTAAATTAATAGACTACCAGGATTGCGTCTCAAACCATCATCACACCAATTAATAACTTATCCAGAATTGCGTCTCATACCATCATCAAACTAATCGCCAAATCGAAAGCAGAAGTTGAGCGCCGCTTTTATATCGCTCAATCACATTTTTGATTCTTGTTTTATCATCAAAAGTGTTCTTCCTTTTATCTATTTTGATACTTTTTAAAAAAGAAAATAATACCGACATAGAAATTATTTTTTCAAATGCAAGAAAATATCTGCTGTGGAACTATCAGCAGACAGACCATAAACTGATTCTCCAATTTTTAGATTTATTTTTCTCATGCAAGCAGCCATCTTAAAAAATGACGTCAAAGTCTGTATCCACCATCGTCAATCGAACAAATACTATGGTTGATGTGGTGAGTTAGTGTTGAATACACCAGTGATTGATGTGGTGAGTTAGTGTTGAATACACCAGTGACGTCACTGGTGAATTTACAAACAGTTTAACAAACATGGTTTACATCACTGGTGGAGAGTGTTGAATTTAAAAACACGTTCATGATGTAATATAATGTAAATTTTTTTAATGTTGATTAGTAACAATATTTATTGGCCGGATGGTCACGTTATAAATTTGTCGCTTATCACCTTGCAAATTCGGGACCAGTTCCAAGTCTCTCATCTCCAGTTTCTATTTTCCGATTGATCCCATCATTAGTGTTAGCATAGATTTATGGGTGTTAGTTAGCAGCTATAGCCTGAGATGGGCTCTAAAAATGGCTGCCGCCAGATAAAGTATATTCTGTGTGTGATATGATGGCTTACATAAAATTAACCTTAATGCTAACAGTGTTAGTTTTCCTTAAATTAACTATTTATAGTCTGTATATTGAGTTTTCCCTCTAGAAAAATCGTCACATATGATGTCATAGTATTTAAACCAATCATAATGAAGACGGAAATATTATTTAATTCTTATTAATCAACAGTGTTTTTTGGCAGTTAACAGAAAATCGGTTACTTAAAATGTTTTATAATGTAGTTAAAATAGGCCTGATTGGCAGCTTGGGCCTTACACCTGTTTTCCAATCTCTGTTTGTTCCTTTCGTATTTTTTTTTGTCAACAGATGACGCCACACTCCATTCTAGTAGAATACCTAGTGGCGGGGCGAAACAAGCCCTTCCACAGGCTGCCCACTCCTGGGTAGGGATCAGCCGGATTGTGATAAACGGCCGGGCCCGGACCCCATCATAAATATTTACAAGGTGTGGGACCCGAGACTCGAACCTGGGTCCTCCAGAGTGGAAAGCCGAAGCGTTTCCACTCGGAAGCCGGATTGTGGTAAACGGCCGGGCCCGGACCCCATCATAAATATTTACAAGGGGTGGGACCCGAGACTCGAACCTGGGTCCTCCAGAGTGGAAAGGATCCGAGACTCGAACCCGGGTCCTCCAGAGTGGAAAGCCGAAGCGTGGATGAGACCCGAGACTCGAACCCGGGTCTTCCAGAGTGGAAAGCCGAAGCGTTGAGATACTATAGAACCCGAGACTCGAACCTGGGTCCTCCAGAGTGGAAAGCCGAAGCGTTTCCACACGGCCAATCCGGCCGACGAACTTCAATATTTGATTGTGTTTTGTACACTCGGCCAATCATGTACTATATATAATTAATTTTTCTTCATTTATATGTTATATACTTTCGCGCCTCCTTTGGCAGCGAAGGAACCGATATATTTATTCTAACAAATATGTTTTTCTTCTCGATTCTATTATTAAAAATATGCAAATGCATGTGAATGAACATATTTGAATATATTCAAATATATCATTGTAATGTATCAGGTCATCCCAAAAGTAATGTCGTTTTTAGCATTAAGTTTTGAAAGGATGTAAAAGATACACTTGCTAATTTAATCAAGTATATACAGTATTCTACATTTGAATCAATAGCACTCTTCCAACGTTGTGAAAGCTTTAAAAATTCAGGCTTAGGCAAGCTGAGACATGTTTGAACGAGTACAGCATAAAAAAGACATTACTTTTGGGATGACCATATCAGGTCATCCCAAAAGTAGTGTGGTCAGTCCATCATTGGAAACGAACGTAAAAATAGGTAAAACAAAAATCAGCATGCACCCATACAATAGTCATATATTAGAACAAGAAAAAATATGTGCACAATTAGTCTATCGGTAATTTCACAAATAAGATTGAATATATAATTAATATGGTCCCTAAAATGTAGAGTGCACATATTTTTTCTTGTTCTAATATATGACTGTTGTATGGGTACATGCTGATTTTTGTTTTACCTATTTTTACGTTCGTTTCCAATCGCTGAGATTATTAAGCGAAAGGGCCATTCCAACCACGGGCTGCATCCACACTCGAGGAAGGGGCCGGATGGTGAAGGATGGGGATCACTGGGCCGGTCCCAGCATCCGAAAATCTTTTCGTGATATGTCGGATCCGGGACGCGAACCGGATCCTTCAGCGTGGCTCTCCAACGCGTTACCACACTGCCATCCGACCACTGTATGGGTACATATTATTATTCTTTACTGATAAAGAAATGCACGAATAAAAAAGTTTGGAAGCAGCTAGTATAGACACCATCTTGAAAGCTGAGGTGCAATTTATGAATGAATTTTTAAAACACAATTAAATTGTCCATTTGCACGACTAATCATCTGTTGATTCGGACAAATCTTTAATTGTTTAGATGTGTATCACAGAAAGTGCAGCATATAAAGGTATGGTTTAACAATTTCCGAGATATATTAGAGAATAATTGTACCTACATTCTTTCTTTTGCAGGTGGCGATAGTTATATATTTTCCATCATATGACTGCCAAGCTATTGCGCGCAACAGCCAGAGAACTTCAAGATGGCGGCGCGCATCGATTCAGATAAAATTTGTTGTATTTTTATTTCGTATGTCCATTTTCTCATTGTCTGCACTAGACAGAAGTGTCGTTCTTTCGGAAAATTTATTTATTTTATTGTCATCTTTCGATCGATGCTATTCTTTTGGACTTCACTATTGTAACTTTTTACTACATTTTTGATCAAAAAGGGTACGTTCCAAAGTTCAACAGACCAATCAGTGATGAGTAAAAAATCTCAGCAAACCGTTCCAAAGCTCAACATGCCAATCAGTGTTGAGCTCATCAAACGGTAATCACTGTAATCGGGTTTGGATAGTGGTGAGACTGTTGACACCGGTTTACACCATTTATCCGACGTCGCGGAAAAAGTAGGTCCTACTAGATGATAAGATTTTAAAAGTTAGAGAGTGTTATAAATCATTATCATCGTTGTTGTTTACTGGCAAATAAATTTTAGTGCTTTCTAATGATACTAATGAAGTTATAACATTCATTATTGTCTTATTCATCACCATGTTAGCCGCCATCTTATCTCCACACACAAGTCGTTCCAGAAACAAACTGATGTTGAGTTATTTCTGATGTCAAAAGAAACGAATCACTGATGATTTACTGTTGAGGTTTGGAACTCACCCAAATTCTGTTCCAAGAATAAAAGGATACTATATAGATATTTGTAGATTCTATAAACTTAATCAGAATACAGTTGAACCAGAGTCTCTGTAGTCCGACACTCCGCAAACCTTCACGCCGCCTACCGAAATCTTCATGTCTCAACTTGTTCAGGTGCCAGAGAAAGAAACTGACGTAAACAAACTGTTAGTCGCTATCCGTTTGTTGCGCAGGCGTTATAGTGGGACTAATTTTTAAGCTCAATACACTGTTTACTGTAAAATGTTTTTTTTTACTGTATCAGTGTTTTTATATATATCTTACATAATTTCACAAATCGAAAAAAATGAAAAACGAAAACACCAGACACTGACTATGGACGAAAAGACAGAAACAGGGCCGCCGAAAAGGGGGTGACATCCGTGACTTTTGTCACGGGCCCGACCGTCGGGCTCTGTCGTGTCTGATAGTTTGCAGCCCGCCGCTAGAGCGCACTGTCTATCACCCTAAAAAGGCCTGCTATCAGCGTGCCACGCAGGAGGATCCGGATTCGCGTCCTGGGTCTAGTCCCGGATTTTTTCGGGGTACTGGGCCCGGCCCGGCGATCCCCGTCCTTCACCATCCGGCTCCCTCCACGGGTACGAGTGCAGTCCGTGGTTGGAACTGGCACTGCCCCCTTAGAAATCTCCCTGATTGGAAAGGGGGCATAAAATATGAAAAAACAAGTACCCGAAGCAGTCGTGCTAAAATAAACTATTTTATTTATAACATGGTATGTAATGTATCGAATTTTGAATCTATTGTACACTTTTTTCAAATGAATATTTAATGTTTTATATGGCTTTTTTATTAAACCAAAGTGATGCACATTTTAAGTAGGGCCCGGACCATAGACTTGTCACGGGCCCGAAAATTTCTCTCGGCGGCCTGGACAGAAATAATTAAGAAACTTGACTTGGAAAAAAGTTTAGTGATTTGGTTTCGTTTTATGGGACAAGCCACCATTTATGACATTAAAAAAATCGGGATAAAATTGGGGGGTTTGTGAAAAATTTGAACAGCAAGAGCTGTATCAGGAAAGTCTCAATAAAGTAAACGTATTCGTTTGTGTAACTCCATTTTTTCGTTGTACATCTAATAATCCGACAAGCCGCGGTCCCACATGTGCATCGGATTAGAGTGTCTGTACTATATCTGTGTTTTTTTAATTACTGTACAGTTTTCACTGTTATCTATAACTGATGATAACGAAAATTGAATTAAAAGATGCTATACCATTATTTAAGATCATTTTTTGTAGTAAATCTACAAAAATTAACATGATTATTGAATAAAAGCATTTTTTACAAGCGATATGCTGATTCATTTCTTACAATCTTGGTTGTATATATCTAAAAGTTCATATTTTGAATCAAATATCATAAGACAGCTTCAGCAAGACGTTGACGCGAACGTGAATGCGAAGAAGAATAACGTCATTGAGTTCACGTTCCACGCATGCGTTTGTGGAAGAAATCTGCTTCAGCAAATCGTTACTTCCCTAGATAGCGTCACATCTATATGACATGATATTCGTTTAATAAGCTTGCGCAGAAAACGAACATCCGGGTCCGTGTAAGATTGATCCACTCTCTCTGTTTTATCAAAATCACTTCGATAGTAATTAGAAAAAATATTTAGATTAAATAAAAATGAAAGAAAGCTTTTCCACTTAGTGTGAAGTATTCAGAAATCATGCCTAAAAATATGGTATAAAAATAGGCCTTTAAGTTATGATTTTTAACGTTTTTAACACAAAATTTAATTATCATATCATAGATGATTTTTAACCGTTTTTAACACAAAATTTAATTATCATATCATAGATACAAGTCTATGGAATGTGCACACTAAAAGATATGGCATTATATTTAGTCGTTTAGTCACTATAAACATAAGTAATCTACGTGAACCTTCCTGCCCAAGCGTCGAATGACGTCAATACCTTAACTCACGTTTGGACGTGAGGAAATCTTTCGCGATGATTCGAAATGACGTAATGATTTCGTCATTCCAGCACTCTACGTCATTACCGTGCTATACGTTTATGTTGCTGAACTTGTCTATTGACGAATTGGATCGAATATATTTCTGTTGTAGCAGGATTGATAAATCATCCCTTTTATATTTTGAAATTAACTGTTTTTTTTTCATTTTACATATTTCTGAAACATCATTCACCTATTAAATTTATGTTCTTATCTTTTGTCTTCCAGTTTTTATAAACTGCCACAACACATCATCTACAGGCATTCTGAAAATACTAAAATATTTAATCTTTTTATAAATATGTGCAATACTGTATATACCAATAGTGGCAAAATTGCAGCTCTTTGGTACTTACAATGTGGCACCACAGCATGAAATTCAATAGTTAATATGTAACAAATACCTACTTAATTTTTAAATAGGTATTTTTCCCCGGATCCTCCAGGACGCAATGATGGAGGATCCAGGTTCAAATCCGGATCCCACACCTTCAGCTTTTCAGGTGGTGATTGTTTGATTTCATAAGACAAAAACTGTTTATTTACATAAACTGTACTATTTTAAACTTTATATTGTCAGAACGTATACAATAAAAATTTTTCTGCTTACAACAAAATTCCGAATCAAGTGGATTTGTATGATCTATATTAATTAATTTTACTCTAATCAGACGGTGTTTGGATTAGCATCATGTCTGATTAAATTAATCAAACATATGATTAAAAAAATGCATGAATTATCCTGTACTACAGTATAGTAAATAAATTTGCAAGAATACAATAGGCCTAGATATAACTTGAGAGAATTTGTATTTTTTTGACTTACTTTATAAAAAATATTTTATACAAGTAAAACATAAAATTAATTTTACATACTTATATTATTTTAGCCACAAATTACTCATATCAACTTTATCCATCATCACATTTTTATATGCATGAAGTGCATTCATCGTCGCATTGTTTGGATGAACAATCGTCTAGAACAATAGTGACACTAGCAGTCAAATATGACATTTGATTATTATAATATCTTTCATAATGTCATAAACAGTTAGTGTAAGGTTTAAAAACAAATAACAAGAAACTTTATTTGAGATATATATGTCTTTGTTGCAAATTAAAAATAGCATATATCAGTTTATCCTATAATTATTAACAGTCAAAACTAGTTTGGACTTCTTTAATTATAAAGCAGTTTTGCTTTGATTTTAGTCTAAGGAAGTTTTACAATACAATGGATAGCCTGCTCCAATGTTTAGTTGGCAGCACAAACCCAAACGCTGGCAACCATATTGGTTCGACTCCACGTATGCTTCATGTGCGCTGAATACAGCATTTCTTGCTATTTGTGGTGTGTTTAATTATATTGTTTAGTTTATTGATGTAAGAATGAGGAAATACGAGATGATAAATGATAAGAAATAACTTTCGTATGTGATGATATATTTTATTGTTTGATTATAATCTTTCTCAAAAAATAAAATTTTTTCACTGCATTTACTGTATTCTTGTTAATTTTCATAACAACATTTTTTGGCATGAAATGCCGACAAAATGCATGAATACAGTACACCATAGTCAATTAATTTGCAACGTAAAGAATAAATGGAACGGTTCAACAAAACGCATGAATACAGTACACCATAGTCAATTAATTTGCAACGTAAAGAATAAATGGAACGGTTTATTTGACAATTCACCCTCGATGGCCTTTAAATCTATTCTTCTCCTTCCTGAAAACATAAACGATTAGGAAAATGCAAAATTTGAAATATTTTGAGCCCTTCTTTCGAAATTATCGAAAACGTATATTTATAAAAAATTATAATGATTAAATGAATTAATATTCCATATTGGGATACTACTACTTTTTTATTAAGATCTGGTCATCACACTCACTAAAATAAATGGAATTCGTCTGGCCATCAAAACAAAGTCAATTTACTATAGCGTTGAATGTACGCAATGTTGCCAATGGGGCGAAAGTACCCACTGACAACATGGCGGACACCAACAACAACGGCATCATTTTCCTAACATTGAGCAAGCCAGTGGGGCGAAAGTACCCCACTGACAACATGGCGGACACCAACAACAACGGCATCATTTTCCTAACATTGAGCAAGCAATCCAGTATATACGGTGTTTTTTTTAGCACCCTACCACCCTTTTTTTCTCGGAAACGCGATGAGATGGGAAGTACGGGAAAAATTTTGATTACCAAAGTATATCTGAAGAATCGAATGAGCATAATAAAAGTTTTGTGGTGCCCTTTGCCATAGACTCATGCCCCCTAGTGGGGCACACCCCACAGTTTGGAAAACACTGCTCTATTATATAACTCTATTAACTTAATATTACAATTTTATAAATTCATTATATATTTATTTTTAATACAGATAATTATATTTATTAAGAAATTTCAAAAAATTATGATATTTAAAATCATTATATTATTGTTATTCTAGTGCTTACTATACGTTCTTATCAGAGCCAGATTTGCATTTTTGGGGCCCCTAAAAATTCAAATCAGCTACCTCTAATTTATAACTTATAAGGAACCTTTAAAATTTTACTTTCTATCTAGCACTTTAATAAAATCCCAATTCTGGTACTCGGCAGTAGCATTCCAACCGCAAGTGTGATAAGTCTTTTGCCATCACAGTTCGGCATGGTGCCATACTCAAGAACAACGGTTTCTAGACTTGTTTCAGCCCTTTATGAGCGCCATGGTGTATACAGATGCCCTCTGTCAAATTCTTCCTTTTATTATTGCTTGAATAACCCAATAGGCGGTATGTCAGCCCTTTATGAGCGCCATGGTGTACACAGATGCCCTCTGTCAAATTCTTCCTTTTATTATTGCTTGAATAACCCAATAGACGGTACATGCGGCGGCATCTTTTTTTTGTGATATCTCACAATCCGTAAGTGATATTAAAAAACTTTCAAAACAAAAGTTGTTTGTTTTTCCCAATTGTATCCAATTATGCCAAAATCGGCATTGGTTTCCATTGGAGATTTCAAAGTTAATCCATTGTGCCCCTACTTCCGATGGGCCCACAAAATTTTTAACATACCCATTCGATTCTTCAGATATACTTTGGTAATAAAAATTTCCCCCCTATTTCCTATCTCATCGCGTTTCCGAGGAAAAAAAGTGGTGCGGGTGCTAGAAAACACCATGTATATATCCATGATTGCAACATGATACTGAGAAAGATTTAAAAAGTAATTTAAAAGCGCTAAATTATTTTTCTTATATAAACATATCAAAACTCGAATAGCAGAATAGCGTGTTATTTTTTTTAATTCATAAATACTAACTAGCCTTGACTGGTAACCCATTGCTAAACTCATATGCGCCACCAAAAAGTTATGATTTTATTTTTTTACTAAATAACACTTTCGTTATAAAAAGTAAAATTTTATTCTTAATCCAAGTTGGAGTAAACTCGATTGAAATTCTACTCAATTCATGCGACCAATATCCAGTTGTCTGATTAAACGTACCTATAGCGTTAACAGCGGATGAAGCATAATTTTCTGCATTTGGAGTCATAAGTGTATTGTTTGAAATATCAGCGATCTCCTTTAGCATTTTCGTAGATACCCCTGAAGGTATCAGACATTGAATGGCAATTCCCGAATTTCGATATTCGTACCATAGCCCTAAAGATAAATATCGCATAAACGATTTACAAGCTGAATAATGCGATAAGAAAGGACAAGGTTGGAGACTAGCTATGGATGACACGTTAAGTATTACACCTTTTCGTTTCGATAACATATCCGGCAACACGATGCGCGACATCATTAATACGCTGCCAATATTCAAATTAATCAAACTTACAAGATCTCGATCACTTAATTTTAAAAATTTGCATGGTTGTTTTAAAGTACCTCCGACATTATTAATGAGGATTCCGATGTCTATTGTTTTCAGTTTTTTTCTGGTAGAAATCGAAATTTCGGAACAGAAGTCCTGCTGAATGATCCTGACATCAACTTGTTCCTTCTTGAATTCTCTCGCTGTCATTTCCAGCTTTTCCATATTCCTGCTGATCAGAACGATGTTCATACCTCTCTTGGCCAATTGTAAACCTAGAGCTTTTCCTCTCAGACTGAATGGAAGTGATAAATTAAAAATTTTCTTCTCTACATAAAATAAGAAAATATAAAATATTAAAATATTAAAAAAATTTAATAAATATACTTTAATAAGGATTAATATGCAAATAAGATTATCCAGTTTAAATTATATAATAAAATTAATTTAGCAAATATTAAGCATAAGAACAAAAAAATCCTTATTGGAAGCTTACTTATATTGATAAAAAAAATTTAATTATAAAATAAGATGATAAAAAAAAAATTTGATAAGAACATATAAGCTGCATTTATGAGAATTACTTTTACGTTATTCATCAAAATTAATTAGAAAGAGGTCATTCATCCAAAATTAATTTATAAAATACAGATTTCTTCAAATAATTTTTATATAAAAATATAAATAATAAAAATCTGTTGATAAGTATACATAAGAAGTGTAAAGTATAAGATAAAATTTTATTTAAAAACAGATTCTAAAGGAAAGTTAATTAAAATGTATTAAAAGTTATTTGCTTGATAATAGACAATAATTTAATAATATTCAATCATCGATGATTAAATAAGAAGGCTGCTAGGTCACTTTATTTAATTATTTTTGCATTAAAAAAATTAATCTTTGAAATGATCAAAATAATAATAATATAATTAAATTATTTCCTCTTGTCCTCTTCAAAGTCAAGACACAGAACCAAAACCGTCGACTTTCTTTGCCCTAGCTCTTTTATCCAGCTAACCTCTTCCTCGCCTTTCCCGGGGACGAATTTGTTTTACATAACTTCCAGATAGTTCCAAATAGCTCAGGTGCCAAGTCTTAGACTTTGCATTGACTTGAATAAACCATCTTAAATTTATTACCACGCAAAGAATAACAACGATATCGATTACATCCTGTTATTTCTTTTCAAAATCGTCATTATTCTTTGTCTCCGTGACAACATAGAAAAAGGAGGGGGATTGCCGAGTACCATAGAACTGGTCAACACCCATGATGGGGTCAACCGGATGGTTGAAGGATGGGGTTCAACGAACGGGACACGGACCCTTCCAGAAAAACTGAAGATATGGGATACGGATTTGAACCCTGTCCTCTAGGATGGTAAGCCAGAGTTTTACCACAACATGCATAGATTATGCAGAACAGCGCATTTAGTTATAATGGAAGTGGCCATTTCAGATAAATAGTGTAAGATTAAGCATGGTTTCAATGTAATTAATGACAATCATGATAACACTATCCCGATCGCATGAAGCCTGGCTTTCAAGAACAGCTGCTAAATATTGCAATCGAGCTTAAGATCCTTGTTGAAGCAACGCTTTATTGTACAATCGCTAAAGTTATTTATAAATTTTTAACTTATAATTACAATTTTTGTGTTATGTACTGTGCATCCAATAATCTGACAAATCTCTGAAATCCGACAAGCCGCGGTCCCACATATGCATCGGATTAGAGTCTCTACTGTATCTGTTTTTTAATTACTGTACAGTTTTCACTATTATCTATAACTGACCTCTGAAATCCGACAAGCCGCGGTCCCACATATGCATCGGATTAGAGAGTCTCTACTGTATCTGTTTTTTAATTACTGTACAGTTTTCACTATTATCTATAACTGATGTTAACGAAAATTGAATTAAAAGACGCTGTACCATTATTTAAGATCATTTTTTTAGTAAATCTGCAAAAATTAGTATGATTATTGAATAAAAGCATTTTTTACAAGCGATATGCAGATTCATTTCTTACAATCTTGGATGTATACAGGGTGTTTTCTAGCACCCGTACCATCCTTTTTTCTCGGAAATGCGATGAGATAGGAAAAATGGGGTCCTCCCCAACATGTTAAGCGTTTTTATTTTTATTTTTATTTGGACACGTCCCGCATTCCAACATAAAATATCTGGTCACTTTAATAATAATAATAGATTGTTAAGTATCAAATGTAATTTTGTGAATATTAGTGTTAAAGATGGATTTACAGAAGAATATAACCTAAAATTATAATTTAATATTATGGCATTTTAAATATAGAATAGGTAATTGTACAATAAAAGACTGAGTAAAATATTACATTGTTTTGTTCATTAATAAAGTCATAATACATTGTTTATAAATTTAGTACTAACCATTATATATTATTTTAAACAATTTTTAGTTATTTATGAACTTAGAAGTGTTAGAGAGTAATAGCTATATTTATTGAATAACTTAAAATATTTAGGCAATGAAGTGATATTAATTTATTTATTGCAATATCTTACTAATAAAACATTTATCTAATTTATTTTTTATAATTATTTTTCTTAAAATAATTAAGTAAATTTTATCAATTGATTAATTAATATATTTTGAATAAATCAAATTATTATGTTAGAAAATGAAAATTTAATAAATTATTCAAATTATTTATAGCGTTTAATTTAATTCAGTCTGATATTATTTTAATATTTATTTTCTTTTCTTATTATCAATAGAGAAATTCATTTTTATATTTCATAAAATTTAAAGAAAATTTTTATTTGTAAATTAATAAAAAAAGTTTATGTATCTAAGTTTATTTAAAATCTAATTTCTAAATCCAATTTCTCAATATTTTTATATAAATGAATCATCAACCATTTCTATAGTAACGTTATGTAGCTGTATTTATCGATTTTCTATTTAAGATTAAGTTATTGGATTTCAATGCAATAACAAGATGATAATATTGCTAGTACAAAACTGATTGAACGTTTATGACAAAACAAGATCTTGAAGTTTTTATGTATTTATTATTACAATAAATTTAATTTCTTAAGGTTTTAAAAAGATATGATATTCATAAAGATGCAGGAGAGTAAAAATTCTCTTATAAATTATTTTATGATAACCTTTCTATACATATAAAAACAACTTTGATAAAGAAAATTATTCTTTTAAATCCTTGTAATAATGATTGATTATTGAAAATACTATTATTTAAAACTGTAAAAAAAGAATAAAATAAAGTTTTATCAGAACAATAAAGCTTCTGAACAATATATAAGAGTATTTATTATAAAAATGAAAATTGGTCTGTTGTTGTCCATCAAATATAAATTTAAATATAGCAAGTTTAAATATTTTTGAGCAATACATTAGGAATATTATGGAAAAAAATCATGTTTTATTGATGCAATCAATTCATCTAAGTATCCAGAAAGTATCATTTCCTGCTGTTCTTTTAGGAATGTTTCTCATTCTACCTTTACATGAGAATTGCTTTCATAGATTTATGAGGTCTTACAGTATATTGAAACAATTCAATAAAGGATTGAAGATAAGAGTTCATAAATTATGCTCTATATGATATCATTAGTCATGTTTCATCTGTCCAATGATTTAGAAAATTACAAGTCTGTACAACAACATTCCATTCTGTGTTTGTTGTTATAGCAATTTTTTGATGTTATGAGTATTATTAGATGGAAGTTTCTTTGGCTATTAATAATATATTCTTCTATTTAGATGAAAAACTATGAACAATGCTAATCAAATCGTAGTTTTTCATTCAATTTGTTAGAGTTGTATCATTCTGATTTTGATAAATACTCCAGAAAATTAAAATATTATATTTTTGATGAAATGCATACTTTATCATTACAGAAGATATGAATTGCAAAATATGAATGAATACGTGAGAAATAAATTATCTAAAGCATATAATTTTTAAATATATTAAAATGTAGTTCACTTACAATAATCTAAAAATAAAATATAAATAGTTGAGAGAAATTAAATTTAAAAATAAAATATATGTGAAATTGTTTTATTACAATCGTGTAGAGATGATCTCAAAATATAAAATAGGTTCTTAAAATATTTTAAACGATTCTTCGATTTTCTGCTTCGAGTTCAGGAATAATGTATTTTATAATATATCAGGCAATTCTAAAAAGACTAATAGCCTGCTTTCGGAACATGTCCGCTATTTTGGAACGATTAAAGATGCTCGATTAGAAAGTATGCCATTAAAGTCATCTTCAAAGTATTACCTCTCTACTGAATTTCGTATGAATCAATTCGAAAGATATCAACGAAAACATCAGAACATTTGATTGTATGCCAAAAGATTCCATCAAGATTATATTAAACAACTCGGTTTTTCCTATTAAATTTCGTAAAAATCCATTAATTAACTTAAAATATCAGGTCATTCTAAAAAATAATATCATTTTTTTATACTGTACATGTTCAAACGTGTCTCAACTTGTCTAAACGTGAATTTTTAAAGATTTCACATCGTTGGATGATTGTTACTGATTCAAATGGAGAATATATATTTGATTAAATTAGCAAATGATGTCTTTTATATTTTTTAAAATGTTAATGTTATAAACGACATTATTTTTAGGATGACGTAATATATTTTAAGATTTTGTCATAAGTTTGAATGTCTGCCATTTTTAAATAGTCGAAGAAATAGGATTAACTCATGATGTCGAAGTTACTTTTAACGACAAAACATTCTTACTAAGCTACCAGTTAAGTTTAAAAGTTATTAATGGGACTTATAGCCGGCGTGGTAATCTTATAAGCCGTATATATATATATTTTTTTCTTTTTTCTTTTTTTTCGAAAACTAGACTAAAAATAAAGTGTATTAGATATAATTTATTATTATTATAATTATGAGAAAATAATTCTTTCTGAAATTTTGATAGAAAAGATTACATTCTTATAGCAGTTGGTTGTAAGAGATATTGTTCCTTATTTAAAACTGTTACAAATTATCAAAAATCAAAATAAGTGATTATTATTATTATATCGATGCAGAAAAATAATATTTATAAAGAATCTTGAGTAAAATGTAAAGTAAACGAAAACTGAAAAAATTTACATTTATATATATTTTTATTTAACATAATGATATTATAAGAACTTCTTGTATAATTCGTTCAATATTCAGATTAATACAACTATTTACAAAATTATTATTATTATTTTTAAATTCAATCTCATCATTCGTAAAATATTCAAATATTTTAGAAATAAAATAAAATATAAAAAAGTGCGAACAAAAATAAATGCATAAGAATAAAAAAGAAAACAAATATTATACGATAAAAATTGAAATAACGTTGCTTTGAAGTATAAAGAAGTTTGATAAATTTGCAATAAATAAATAAATAATGAAAAATTTATTATGAAAGAAATTTGATTTTGGATAATATTAAAAATATAAAATTTACTATTACTGATATACTATAAAATGAAATTATATTTTCTTATTTTATATTAAACATTTATAATGTTTTTTAAACAAGCAGAATAAAAAAATCCTCTACAACTAACATAAAAAAAAGTGTGCGCTGCTATGATAATTCATTATATAGTAGATGTTAGACATTTCGAACAAGGACTACTAAACTAATTTATTGCAAATGTAAAAGGCACACCCAAAAGGTTATCACCTGATAAGCTTTTATATCTGAAGTAGTAAATCTCAAAAGTCAGTTACAGATTATATCAATCAATTAAAATATGAAATAATTATTTTCCCTTTACTTTTTTTTTATTCTTTAAATTATAATTAATAATTTCTCTTATTTTAATCGAATTATTTTTTAATTCCTCAAGAATTTTTACAGATTTTTCTAAAATTTTATGTAATATCAAATATTTGTTTCCTTCTAAAAATAGCATAAAATATTAATAAAAAAATTTATTTTTAATTAAGAATCATGCATGTGGAATGATACCAAGCTATTTTCTTTATTAGAAACATCCATTAGATAATTTTTTCCATCTTATACATTATAAACATAATATAAAAAAAAATATAATTAGTAATTATTTTAAATAATTATTCATGAATATGTAAGAATAGTTTTCTTTAGAATGAAAAATGTCAAATTATTACATTATTATTAT